>RQIL01007487.1:0-12228 GCA_003951145.1 Jimgerdemannia lactiflua | reverse complement strand
TTGGTAATGATGCGCAAACATGCAGACAAAAAATATATTTCGATTTTTTCCTTCTTTTCTTGGAGACAAAAATACACCTCTTCAAATCAATGGGGCATTAACATTAATTCCGATGGTACTTATAATTGGCGCGTAATTTCTGGCATTTCCAGCGGAGAACCGGCCATCCACCGTAACTAGCCAACCCTTCTGGGTGCGCGTTACGCAACACAAGATGACGGCTTGGGATTTTCCCGCTTTTGTGATACTATATTGACAAAGCTGCTCAGTCGGTTTTTCCTTATCAAACATTTGGAAAGATGGGTCTGGGAAGCGGCCAATCTTGGGCGAATTCCAGGCGCTTAGCACAAAGTATAGGTGCTGGACATCCGGTGGGAGCTTCGCGAGATCAGCGACGATTTCGTGTTGACCTAATGCGCGGATAAATTATTTGTTGGAGTGTGTAATTAACAGGAAATCAAAGAGAAGATAATCCCAAGGAGATGAGGAAATAGAGCCAAATATTACCTTGGGTTGGGCCAATTATGTCACCGGAATGACGGAGATACGGAAATGAAGGCTGTTGTTGATGCCCGTAATCACACAACACAGTCTCCTTCGGTGGATTTCGAAAAACCAGGCATGTGCCGTCGAGAAAATCCTTTGTACCGCCAGGATACCCCCAATACAGACGGAAAGTGACGTTACGGATTTTTGATGTGGAGTCTATTGCATAGAGGACGATGATGAGCTTGACATAGCTGCCTGGGCCTATACCATAGGCCGCGAGCGAGTCTTGAGTGTATTCCTAAGATTGGAGAAAACAATCGAGATGAATCACTCTGGTAGTCCGTTTTATAACAAAGGTGGAAGAAAACGAAGCAGGAATGACAAATGTCATTGCATACATCCAAGTCCTTGTCTTCGAAGATCAACTTTTGCTTTGAAGGTTCCACGTTTGTTTTCTCTTTCAAAGCTATTTTCAGTGCTTCAACACTTTTGATGTTTAACGGAAACGAAAAATTTTCGCCGGTCAAAAGTATTACGTAGAACTCTCCATCCAGCGACGATGGCGAATTTTTTACCGAATCCAAGGAGGATGTTGATGGATCTGCCGTGGAATGAGGCGCGATTGATGGCGGTACACCTTTTGCACTGGCTACGACGCCGATTTTTGCACCGGTTACGACACCGATTTTTGCACCGGCTACGACACCGATTTTAGCCATATCCACAACAAAATTAGAGTCTTGAATAGCTTCCGTAAACTGGGTCCAATCTTTATCAGATAGCGGGATATGACATTCGGGACAAGTTTTGCCGGTGTGCCTTGGGACCACACTTGAGGCGTTCACGTTCGTATTTGTTTGTTGTGAGAAATGCGCGGATAGGCACTGTGAAAACGTGTTAGAGGGGAAAAAATACGAAGGTTGATTTGCATATGTGGCGACAAGAACATGGTATGATTTCTACTCGACCATGCAACGCTCTTGGTAACATTACGCTTCTTTCCACTCTATTTCAATACCACTTACCCGCAAACAATGTGTTGGTATGTGCTCACAAGCATCGGTGATAGGTGATTGAGGAAATTCGATGAACAATTTATCGGTGGAGCAGCGAGTGCAGCGCATGTTACTGTCAAACGTATATGAGAAAGCCGTTCCAAAGTCTCACTCTGCGACCAGCTGATCGTTCTGCTGTTTGTGACGCGACAGTTAATTACATAATTAAAATATGTCGCAGTACTTAAACGAAACTCACTATGGAAGGCAGTACTGGCCCCGCTTCTGGGCAACAGCACAACGCGTTCACATTTTCCAATATCGAGATGGAGAATTCTTCTTACGCTAATACTCAGTTAGAAGAGGGCAAAGACCTGGAGGACTTTCTATGTATCTATGAGTGTGCTGCGATCTTTGTTAGGGCTTGGCATCCAAAAAGAAAAACCGTCAACTTCCCAAATTGAGAATTGAGTTTCAATTTGCCCCCACGAATTTTTGTTTGTCGAACATACCACGTCTTTTCGATTAAAAAATTGTAACCCCACGGCATCAAGCAATTGTATTCCAACCGCAAGAGTAACTCATTTTGAAGTAAATATAACGGATATTGGTATGTACCTAAGAGTCGTCGGCTTCGGTCAGATATCCACTTCATCTAAGATCGCTTCAGAAAATTGATGATACCTTGCTACACAGTCAACCACTCTTAATTCCGTTATTAATGTTAATGTGTTGCGGCCATCTAATAGCTTTCACATCGTAGTAAAGTGAACAAGCCTAGACAGCCAGTATGACTGAAGTGAAACGCAATGGCGGTGGCGTCAACGATGATTCGAAACAAACTGAAAGGGACGTTTCCGATACGACAAGAGCGCCCGAACCAGTCTCTTTAGACCAGAAATATGCAGCCACCGAACGGTATCTTTCAATTGGAGAGGACTCCGAAAGCGCGGCTTACACTCATACGGCTCTCGCTCCGCAAGACCAAAACCAACTGCGCAGCGCAAATTTGGACAACGATAGTGGTGACATTTCCGATGGGACCAGGACATCCGAACCAACCTGGGGGAGTCGAGATGTACAAGGGTATGACCAGGGCCAGAGTGCCAATGCTATCATCACAGCGTCATCCGCCGAAGGCATTTCCAAACCAGCCGCGCCCAAGTTAAGGAACCTTGCAAAGTCGTTGGTCGGAGGTCTGGGCCGCTTACTTGGCCAAAATGACGCTTATGTCGACGAAAACGTACCCTACTTTGAGACAGTCTTCCACGTACACATACCCGTAGACGTTATTCGAACATCTCATGGCGCTCAACTGACAGTCGGCGTTGTTGGGAACGTAGAGGAACTAGGCTCTTGGAAGCCTGACGTCAAGGTACACCTTCACCCAGTCAACCTCGCATCCGGGCACTGGGCATCTGATACCGTGCGCATCAAACTCATCAACAATCTGGAGGGCGGCAAAGGCACCTGTCAAATACAGTACAAGTATGTCGTTCAGCATTATCGCATAGAATTCGAAGACGTTGGTTCTAATGACCATCGAGAATTGGTCTTCTCTCAATACCAATTCGATATGTGGAAGTCAAGATACTCCTGTGCTGCGAAACTCCAGCATGAGTCGTCAAGATGCACCTTCATTCGTGACATAGTTATGGACCCCGCCACAACCTTTGATTGCAAGCTCACGGCCTTCAGCATCTTGTGCCAAGCTCAGCCCGACTTTGTCCAAAGGATCATGTCAAAAGTAGATCTCAGTCGCGACCTCGCATTCGAAATCTGTGATATGAAAGATAACGACTCCGGCGCCAAAATCCGGTCAGCCAAAACGAAAGCACCCAGCTCGATCTCGTTCAACAGTATATCTCCATTCGTCTTCCTATGCATCATTCTGGGATGTTATGCGCAAACGACAACAAAGTCAACTGTAACTCTGCCAGCGGAATTCCCGTCGACATCGCTGTTGTCTATTCTCGTCCATCAAGCTAGCGATGACATTCGCACCTCACGTTTCACGGATCTTCAATCGCAAATACCCAAGAATCTTTGGAGAAATTACGCAGATGGAATTGCCACTCTTATCCGTCATAACAGCGAGTTTGAAGCGACGTCAAGAGAAAGCCTTTCTAGGATAGAGAAATCAAAACAATTGGAGTGGATGTTCGCCTTCCGATTGATCACAATTACATCTGATAAAAGTATTCAAGTCATTGGCGGTGATAATTTTGATGGACATACGATTCACGACGAGCTACTACAACGGTTGCTAGATACGCTGGAGTCGTGTGTATACAAAGAGTGTGACCATTCAGTTTTTCTGGAGAGGTTGAATTACTGTATTGTGCCGACGCTGAAGTCTTTGGAGACAATGCACGTCAAGTATCAAAATGAATATAAGCAACTTATGAAGGTGAGATTTATTTCATTACATATTTGAATAATTTTCACGCACAGCAAGATGGACTTTCACTAACAAGTGTTACCTTGTCGCTGGCGCAGATCCTCATCTCCTGTGCTTCCACTATGGAGTCACTTTTGCACCTGTACGAAAATTTCCTAAAGATCCACGCGACGTTCGACACCAACGAGGGCCACCAAGATAGTTTGTATACACACTTCGAAACGAGAATGCGTACCGTAATCGATCGCTACGAAATCCAATTGCTCAACCCTACTTTGGTGAGCCTCCCGGAAAATTTACAGATATCCCTTGGTCCTTCAGTGTTCCGCGACCGCGCACTAAACGTTCTTGGGAATCGAGATGTGCGGTGGACAGTGTCGCTTGTTGACGAAGCCGTGCAGTTGATGATTGACGAAGCGATATTTCCAGTGGGTCATAATTTTTTTGTTGTTGTTGTATAAAACAAAGAGTTGCAATACATATATCATTTAGCAATTTATTAAATGTTAAAACCCATATTATTGTATGATGACGCATAAAAAGATGGCCCCCGCTCCCACAAGCACCGGCCCATTGCAAGATACAACACCCACGACAGATAGCAAGTCAGACCCGTGGACCTACATTGGCCAAGCAATGAAGCATATTCATCAAGTTCATGATTTCGCCTTACTTGCCGCTTTCCCGGAATTGCTACGCCATTTCTTGGAAGCAAAAATGCTCATGCAAAATCGACACGGCTCGCTGTCAATGCTGGAGCCTCAATGGTCGACGCGGCCACAGGGATTTCAAGACCTGCTTCAGTACTGTGTTCCGTGGTTTAAGAAACTTCTTTCATGCGATCTGACTCAAACACCAACAGTTCCAACGCGCATATTACCATCACTCAACAGCATTTCCGCAAAGTCAATTGATAAAAATTTTATTGATACCTACCGCGGTGACAGTAGCAAGACCGACGATAATTTCAACATTCGCCACGGACATGGGTCGTCGGACAATCAAGCTTTTTGGATCTTTCTGTGGTTGTCCCGAATACTTACCGCCTTGCAACCTCTTGTCGATGCACACCATATCCAAGCTATCCGCGTCCAGAATGATCTCCTCCTCATTGCGCAAATGCATGTCACGTATATACCGGAGGATCTTTTGTGTGTTGCAACTACCAAAATTGGACATTTGCAGCCAGAATGCGTTCCAGGGGCGTATCAGATGGTTATGTTAGGGAAAATTACGGGTGTGGATGAGACTTCAGCCAATATTGACGCGGACACGATTGGTGGATCTCATGGGATGGGATCAGTTCCAGCTAGAAAAATCTCGTCAATTACAGAAAATTCGCCAATAACTGCTTATCGCGAGTGGAACGACCAACTTTTGGCAAAGTTTCTGCAAGTGTGTTCGAGCAACGTGCAGAAGTTACATGTTCAGCATCAGTAAGCATTAATTGAGGCCTCACATTCGACTGCGATAAATGCGAAACGATGTTAATTTTGTTTTTCGTTCCATAAATTAGGCTGTCCGAAAATGTCGTATGTTATCTTTTGGACCAAAGTGCACCTATCATCCAACAAAACCCGGACTCCAAATCAACTTCGTCCGCAGCCAAAGACTCCGAGTCTCCAAAATTCGTCGCCGGCAGCAGCGAAAACAAGCGTATGTTTGAGATGTTACTCCGTAACGCCGAACTATGGATTTTGCTCTTCCGAGCGACGGGATCTGTCTCTCGCATTCATGACCACCCGCGACTTCAAGCAGCCCGTGAATGCCTTGTCGCCCTTAACGAAATGATCATTGATGGGTCTATCCGGATGCAGCTGCTTCGTGGCACCATCCAGAAAATCCCTGACGCTAACTTACTTCAACTATTGGAGTGTGGTATATCTGGGATGATCACAAACGACGATGGGGACAAAAGTTCTGCTGTGACAAGCGAGATACTTGCGCAGGCGCGTGCCATGCCCGATACTCATATTCGGCGTTTGGAGTTACTTGAACGAATTATCACCCGTTTTTGTATGGAAGCCCCTTCAGCCTGGGAGCTATTCAGGCGATCGACGCGATCTTCGTTGATGGGAAAAAATAATGCAGCACACGACACAGTTTCTGATACAGAGGTGACAGCGGAAATTTTGAAAACGGCGGCACCTTCTGGCGAGGCGACATCGGAGACCGAAATCTGGATTGTTGGGGACGCTGAAGACCATTTAGATCGCTTGAAAAATATGAGAGAGGGATTCTCATGCTTGACGTTGGCCGACATCCGCTTGGAATCGCAATGGGATGACTTCCAGAACCTTTTGCAAATTTCACGGGAGGTCGCAGCATTTGTGGAATCGCACACGTTCATGAATGTGTTTCTGGGGACGATATCGAATTTTCTTGAAGGCAAAACCGTGATTACACCGCACCTGACCGAATTGATTGGACTACAACCAAATGTCAAGGACAGCAGAATTGACGACGAGGAAGATATCAAGGGCGAAGAAACGCACATCAATACTAGGACAGCATATATACTCATAGTAAATGACATCGCGGGAAAAATTCCCGCAGCCTTGGGCGCCTTTCGTCAGTCATCGGTACCATATATGACGCCTTTAAATTGGAAAAAACTCACCAAAGCTGAGGTTCTATCCATGTGGTGCAACGTTCACGAGGATCGTATCGAGGCAGAGCTAGAGATACTACGTGCGGGCGTGCGCTCATCCGATTTAATCACCGAGAGAATAGCATCTCACCAACAGGCGATGTTGAACATGCTCCGTCGTATTGTGCGTATATCGGACCAAACGGACAAACTTCGGAGCGTGCTTAGTGCAGTCACGTTGCTCGAGGAGGAACTTTTGCACTCTAATAACATTTTTAAATGTCGTACTTGGGTCAGCGCTTATATCGACCTGCTTTCCGATGATGAGCAGAAGGTTGAGAATATGGAGAAAGAGTTGCAGGAATTGGAGCAACGCCAGCATTTCAACAAACTGTCGATTCATGGCTGGAGCTTGATCGACGAATTGGCACTATCGGGAGAATTGATTGGATTTCTAAAGACCGTGTGGACTGAAGACTTCAGAAATTTAATCAATGCGGTTGAGGATCAGTCTGATGAGCAACTTCTACGAGAGGACACCGTCTCTTCTCTGATAGAAGTCAAGCGCTTCTTCGTACCGCTCCGGGGGTACTTTATAAAAATAGGAGAAGGGAACAACGACGATGAAACCTGCAACGCCACCATCAATCAACTTCTTGATGACGTTCACCAAGCAACAGATAAGAACCCGCAATTGGCGGCAAAGCTGCGACTCTGTAACCACAGCAAAGCCGCGCTTCGAAACCTGTATGCCAACATCACAAACCGTGGAGAGGTCACAAAGGAACGCATCATCAACGCAGTCGACATTGGTGTGTTCACCTTCGAGCGCACCAAAGACGGGTCGGCCTGCACTACTTCTATGTCCTACAAAAACAGACAAGACGGGAGAACCATTTGCAATTTGAACAAACTCTATGATCTTCGTGGGCGAGCTCTTTTGATTGCTGGTTCGACCGACAAAGCCGCGATGACCGTAGATATGGATGAGAATGCCCCAAACATGTCTGACGCTGCACCTTCGACAGCGAAAGCTACTACTAGCGCATCGAATATCTTGCGAGAGAAAATGATGACATTCGTCCGGTTAGTCGATACCGCCAACGAAGTGATTATTATTGCCAGCAAGTTGATCGATCTTGGTCACTTCACGTATGCTGCCGAGTTTCGGTGCTCCGTTAATTCAATTGCCGAGATGGATTTACTGCTGCAACGGTTAACCGAAGATTTTCGCAATTGGCAAGAAATTGTCTCAGCTGCCCATGCGCAGAGCTATTATTTGACGTTTTTCCGGGGACGCCAGATCCTTCAGTTGTACAATCTTTTCTTCGGAACAAAGGAGATCTCTGAGGATGCTCTGCGCGAAGGTGCAATGCTCCTTAAATTTGTGTCTTCTGATGAAAAGTATTTTCAGAAGCTTTCGATGATTTGCAATGGTGACAGAAAATCAGTACGGTTACCGAATTACGGAGATCTAAGTGAAGATTATCACTTGCGCATGCTGCTCGCTGTTGGAGAACAACTTGACGCGATCTTTCGCGACTTAACCCAACAACATCCTGCCAAAGATTTAGGCGGAATTCTGGAGCACAAGGATACCAACCTTTCTGGATGTGTAATACCAGGACAATTGTTTATCGCAGCATGTAGCAACAAGGCGCGCGTCCCAAATATTATTCTCGAATTGTACGCTACCCATGGCACTAGTCCCCAACCATACCAGCTATATGTGTGTCGCTCATCAACAACGTGGGAGGAAGTCGACCTATTTCTGTTAAGATGCTTTCGCGCTCAGATTCACGGCCATGAGGACGTGTTGTTCTGCATGGCAAATTTGGAGGAACTGGATTTTGATCTTCAACACAGACTAGTCGAGCGTATTCGGACATTGATACCGTCGACGACTCACAGTAGTGGTCGAACACCAATGGGCGTTGAACCAATCTCGAATTTACCCACGAGAACAGAGAGGAAATCTCGGCATCTTCTGGCATTGGTATGCTATCACGAACATGGGGGGATGCATATTCTCGATCAATTTGCCGACTATGTTCATAATATCGACGGGCTTTCGGCTAAATCCATGAAGACGATTATGACGAAACTATGTCCCCGTGTTCTCGTTGTTACATCTGATCTCGCAGGTCAGTCAAAAACTGTATATATAAAGGAGGCTAGCTTTGGTCAAGGAATGACGCTTCGCAACCTTCATCTCTCCGACGTTATTCAACGCGCAAGTCTTGTTCGCCTCTTGAAGGAATGCCGATTGAGAACTTTTGAATGCTTGCACATCGATATTGGATGCGTCCGCAATCCAGCAGAACTAAACATGCTCCTCTTTGAATTGTTACTTCTGGGAATGATGAGCTCTAAAGAATCGATTGCGTTGATGCCAACAAAGAACATATTCATTGAAATTACGTCCACACCTCGGCACGAACTTGCTCATTCGCTCCGGATATGTGATGCTCTGGCTGCAACTCATATACACTGGGATATCAACAGATTAGTAGTTAGCAAGGAACCCCACAGTGCCATCCAAGTCGTATGCAACTATCTGGACCTGCTGGATCGCAAGCTACTTGACCGCAAAGACGTTCGGTTTCCAGCAGACCCGCCGGTTTTGCAACATGACAACCGTTGCCGGGAATTGCTGGAAAAGTATTTCTTCCAAAATCGTGCCGAAATTTCTTCATTCAGATTCTTGGATATTTTCCTTCGCGTTCTCGCAGAACAATTGGCTAGATTATCGAAGAGTACCTTCTTCCAGGTTTCAAACTTGGACTTAATGGTCGGGGAAGGGAAGAACATTCGGTCAACCCTGGTGACTGCCCTTATCGACGTTTCCAAGGATTTCGCGACACGTTCGGTGGCAACAAGCACGATGCAGCTTTCGCAATTAAACCGCTCTTCCGTGATTTCCGGCGCTAAGCCCTCAGGAAATCTCGCACCTGGACAAAAAAACACCACAACTCCAGCCAATACCCTTGGTAACAATCTGCGTCTCACCGGATGGGCTGATTCCAATCATTTGCTAGTGTTCTTTCAGTCTCAGTATCCTGATACGATCAGCGCGTTATACCGTAATCGTACCCTTGTACCCAAAAACGTCGAAGAACTATTGCGAAGCCAATCAAATCGCGGCGGGGTTGGGCCAGCTTGGGAGTTGGAGGATTACGACATGTTGACGCCAGAAAAGCTCCTTTCCAAATTGGAAGCTCTTGCGCGATCAAGTCTCGGCCAGCTGGATTATCCAAAGTATGCACTCAGTGCCGACAACTTGCTGAAAATGGCGATCATGCTTCTGCGTGTGAGAGCCGACATACCAGTAATTCTTTGCGGTGAGGCAGGATGTGGAAAGGTTTGTTCTTGATTCCCCTACTTTCAATACAGGAAGAATTAATGCTGAGGTTTCTCTTAACGTGCGGTTTCCTCATCACTTGCCTTGGAAAATTCACCTCATCATTACCATTCTCATTGTTATCTTTTGTAGACCAGTCTAATTCACTTCCTGTCGCGCGTGGTCGAGGTGCCTTATTTCGAGGTTATGAATTTGCATGCTGGCATAAACGAAGACCAAATCGTCCAATTCATGCAAGAAGCTGGAAAAAAAGCAACGAAAGGAACGGTGTGGGTTTTCTGGGACGAAGTAAACACTTGTAACCATTTGTCTTTTGTGGCTCATATAATCTGTCATAGAATGTTTTTGGGGCGACCAGTAAGCAGAAACATGAAGGTAAGTAGAAATTTGTCCCTAAAAATGTTGGGATAATGTGGATATTGAGTGACTGACATGCTGTACACTTTTTACTATTGTAGTTCTTTGCTGCCTGCAATCCCTATCGGCTTCGCTCGGACGGAATCGGGAATAGCGCAACTGCTGGACTCCAAGTTCAGAATAAGCGATATGAAGAGCACAGCCCGCTTGTCTACCAAGTTCTACCTCTCCCCGAGATCGTTCTTGATTATGTGTGGGATTTCGGATCATTGCTCCCTCAAGACGAGGAAGCATATATCAAAATAATGACGAAAAAGAAATATTTGGGCGACCTGTTTGCGAAGCTTCTGTTCGAATCTCAACAATTCATGCGTGAAGTGGATGGGCCTTACAGCGTTAGCCTTCGAGACGTCAAACGAGCCGTTGCGTTATCCGACTTCTTTTTGGACAGTTTTGTTAAGAGATGGGGCAATGTCGATCAATCAAAGGCGAATTCCAGACGTATTAAGGCAATGGTGCTCGCTTTGGGATTGTCCTATCAGTTCCGCTTGTACGATCAGCAATTGAGACAACTGTACCGCCAAAGAATCAGCAAGCTTCTACAACAACATAACTGGGATGTTACCGAGGAAAAATTCAAGATTATCTTGCAAAAGGAGGAATTAGATTACGTGAACAGAATGTCAATTCCGCCGTCTACTGCTTGGAACGAAGCTCTGCTGGAAAATGTCTTGGCAATGGTTGTGTGCATCTTAACGCGGATTCCTCTTTTCTTGGTCGGAGCCCCAGGATCCTCAAAGTCTCTGGCCATTCGCCTGGTTAACCAAAATCTCAAAGGATCAGATTCAAATGATTCATACTTCCGAACTTTACCCCAGGTAACTTTTGGTTATTGTTTTCCTTTTAATATGCAATCTCATAGTTAATGCCCAGAAATATTGCTTCTAGGTATACATTATACCACATCAGGGAAGCTCATCCTCAACATCTGAAGGTATCACAAAGGTTTTTGAAACAGCTCGCAAATACCAAGAGATGAATTCAAAATCATTTCCTCTCCGAACTGTCGTCCTTCTCGATGAAATCGGCCTTGCGGAGGTGCGTACAGCAATTTAGAAAATCGGAGTACACATGGCGAATGGGCAGGGCCATTGAAATCTAATTTATGATTTTTGATTTCATGTCCACAGGGATCACCTTTCAATCCACTGAAGGTGCTACATTACCTATTAGAACCAAGCTACCCTTCGAAAGGCCCTGACATTTCAGTGATTGGGATATCGAATTGGAGGCTGGACCATTCTAAAACTTCGCGAGCGTTATTGGTGCAGAGACCCGAACTTCGCTTGATAGACTTGGTTGACACTGCAACACGCCTTGCGGCCTCCAGTGATCGCGTCATTCCCGAATCAAGCCTTAGAACAATTGCTCAAGCATACACTAATTACGAGAAGGCACAGAAGTGAGTATATACAAGGCATGGAATGGCATTCCCAATCAAGTTTGGGATTTACACTGCTGACAATATCTGTTATCGTCTACAGGTATAAAAACTTCCATGGCCTACGTGACTACTATGCCTTCGTCAAGAGCTTGAGCAAGAAAGACAGCCTCAACCGGGACAACTTGCACTTTGCACTCGCTAGGAATTTTGGGGGATTGGATGATGATAAATTGCTTTGGAGTTATTTTTCACCAGTAGTGAACAACATACCCGGCAGTGATCGGAATGTGTACCAGGCACCACCGGTTAAGGACCTTATAAGTGCGAACTTGGGGGATACCGTCGAAGGTCGGCATCTTATGGTGATTGGAAACAGTGGTGCGGTCGTTGGAATTCTTGAGCACGTCATGAGGCAGCAAGGGCTGGATCCTTTGATTATTTACGGCAGCCAGCTCCCGGACGATCAAATGACAAACGATTACTCGTATAGTGTCCTCAATAAGATTCTGATGTGCGTAGAGAGTGGGCGCCCTTTAATATTAACGAACTTGGAAATATTGTATGGTATGTATCTTGTACGTCTTTTTTTTT
>RQIL01007476.1:0-12230 GCA_003951145.1 Jimgerdemannia lactiflua | reverse complement strand
TTAATAATATATATTTATTATAACATAGCAGATACTAAACTTGGCAAGTATATCAGATTTTTTTATCTTAAATTCTTGTCTTCTTGACTCTCAGAGTCAGTAGTTCCATGAGGCCAAATGTGTCAAAGAGATAATCCTGAAGGTTCTTTATCAGTATACTTGTTCTTTATCTTAATATTTTCGATCTGAGGTTTATTGTAACATTTTAGCATAGTTTATTTCTTTTTCTTTGTCTTTCTAGTACTTTCCATAACCTTCTAGTACCTTTTGAGTGAATAGAAATCCTTTCTTAGCACTAAGCCACAGCTAGAACATTCTTGTCATTTCTATTTCAGTCTTAGCTAGTCACAGAACTTCATGGAATATTGCAAATCTTTATTTGTCATCATTGCCAAGAACCTTCTTCTTGGCATTTCCATTGATTACTCAGATCCTTCCAGATCCTTCTTTCATATCTTATATAAATATCCTCTCTGTTCTCTCAAATAAAGCTCAGAATATTTTCTCCCAGAAATCACAAGATCTTCCTGAACTCTTAGTAACTCTTCGAGCTATTTTGAACATCTAGAATTTAGTCACTTCCTCATTTAAGAAACCAGAACTATTACACTTGGTAGTAGTGGTTAAGTTACACTTTGCCTAAACAAAAAAACCTCTCAAGAACTAGTCAAACACTATATCCATGGACCCCAACACCAATGCTTGGGACAACAATACCTAAAGTACCCCTTATGGTAACTATGTTTCACAGAACACACCCTATACTCAGCAAGAAGAAGAGAAGGAACAGCAAATTCCTACTCAGTTATCTGGAACTCTAGAAAGCCTCCTGTACATTGCCCTGGCTCAAATTTCCCAACTTCAAGAATAACTGGACAAGAAGAAAGATAAAGCTCCTACATAGTCTATGTCTGCACCCACAATAGTATCTCCAACAGCAGTTACCATCAAGCCTCAAAAGCCTGATACCTTTGATGGTCAAAAAGGAGGACTGTCTACTGACACTTGGCTTTTCCAATTAGAGCAGTATGGAGAACTGACCAATTTGGATAAAGCAGTACTAGTCCAATTTGCTACCACACTTCTTCGAGGGAATGCTGCAATCTGGTAGTGAAATCATGTCCAGAATACAAGATTCTCTGACCGAATCAAGGTCTGGGGTGAATTCTCAGATGCTATTAAGGGCCAATTCAAACCTGTCAACTAGTGCTCCCAAATAAATCAAATCAATTCAAATCAAATTGAATTGAGGGTCATTCGAATCGAATCGAATTGGGGATTTTTCAATTCAAATTAAGTTTGAATCAAATCAAATTCAAATTGAATCGAGGGTCCAATTCAAACCCTATTTTTCAAAATGTAATAATTCGATGAATACATGTCTAAATTCAATGAATTTTAGCTTTTTAGATTCCCCTATATAAGAGGAATCTAACAAGCTAAAGATCATTGAATTTGGATATGTATTCGTCGAGTTATTATATTTCGAAAAATAGGGTTCGAATCAGAACTCGAATCGAATTAGCCTTTGATTTGATTCAAATTGACCTTTGATTTGATCGAATTGAATCGAGTTTGGGTCAAATTCGATTTGATTCGATTTATTGGGAGCACTACTGTCAACAGCACCAAGGTCACATGAGACCATCTGGCAAATGTCAAATAACTTAAGTCTGTACAAGCATACAATACACAATTCCTGTCTATCCTACTGGAGCTATCTCATGTCACTGAAGACAAGAAGGTTGACAAGTACATCTGAGGTCTCAAGGGACAAATCTGAGTTCATATTGAACTAGAAGAACCCAAAGACCTAGACACTGCAATGAAAATTGCTGATAGGTTTGATGTCATTACCTATAGCAACTACTTTGAGCAGAAGAGACCACCATTCAACAACAACCCCAGAAGGGAGGAAACCAAAGTCAGAACTGTTGGACCTGCCCCCATGGATCTAGACACTATCAACAAGAACAAGAAGAACAAGCTTATACTTGAGGAAAAGAAGTACCTCAAGAAGACTGAAGCCTACTTTTTTTACCAACAGCCTGGCCACATTGCTATAAAATGTCCCAAGAAGACTACTGAACCCAAGAGGATCCTGGTTCTGTCCAAAGACACTCAAGGTCATCAAGTCAAATAAGAAGTTGTACTCAATTTCATGTGAGTCAATCCCAAGACCCAGATTTCTCAAGTATAGTCAGAAGGAGCCATTGGTTTAGACCTTCAATCCATCCAACAAGTCACTATTCCTGCCCATGAAAGAAGGCTTATTCCAACTGGCCTTACAGTCGAAATACCCAAGAAACATTATGCAAGAATTGTACCAAGATCTGGTCTCAGTATCAAGCACTTACTGGACATTGGTGCTGAAGTCATTGACTCTGACTTCCAAGAAGAAATGCAAGTCCTACTAGTCAATCACAAGGACCAACCTTATACTTCAATGAAGGTGACAGAATTGCATAGCTCATTCTGGAGCAAGCCACCCTGCCTGCTATCAAGGAAATTACCAAGTTATCTCCAACCAAGCAAGATCAGAAAAGCTTTGGCAGCACTGATCAAGTTGCTAGCATAGCCAAGAACTAAGCCAACTCAATGCTCATCTTCAAAGGTCTAGTCAAAGGTCAAGAACTAGATATCATTATAGACAGTGGAGCTTCATCAATAAGAGTCTCATTGACAAACTTAAGATTCTCACCAAACCAGCCAGCAAGAATGGTGGAGTTGTCACTACTGATGGCACCACTCTACCAATTGACTTAATTGCCACTAAACTTCCCCTCAAGATTCAGAAGTACTGAGAATGTTTAGATTTTGAAGTAGCACCCCTAGAAGATCATGACCTGATCTTAGATAAACCCTGGCTTACGTGATATAATCCATACATTGATTAGACCAAGAATGAAGTCACCCTAATTTAAGATGGAGCCAACATTATGATCAAGCCAGACAAGATGCAGATGAAAACTCCAATTGTCACTCTTTCAGCAATCCAGTTCAAGAAGGCTCTCAAGAAAGCTACCTGTGCCTTTGTTGCACTGATCCGACCCAAAAAAGAAGACAAGAAGCTATCAATCAGCGAAAGTGTTAAGCTACTGCTGAAAAAGTATAAGGATGTCTTCCCAGACAAGCTATCTGGTCTACCACCTTCAAGAGACCATAATCACGAAATCAAACTGGTACCAGATGTGACCATTCCTAAGAAGAAGATGTACCACATATCACCACTTGAAATTGAAGTAGTCAAGAAGAAACTCAATGAACTTATTGAGCAAGGAGCCATTCAATCAAGCAAGTCACCCTTTGGCTCCCCAGTCCTATTTGTCAAGAAGAAGGATGATATCTTGTGAATGTGTATAGACTATCATGCACTCAACAAGATTACTGTCAAGAATCATTACCCACTGCCACTCATTGATCAAATATTTGATGCTCTCAAGAATACCAAATACTTCACCAAGATTGACCTTACCTCTGGGTATCACTAAATTTGCATCAAACTAGAAGACATACCCAAGATGACATTCATGATATCATTTAGACTATACAAATTTCTAGTCATGGCCTTTGGTCTCACCAATGCACTAGCAACCTTTCAAGACCTCATGCAGACTGTCTTCAAGGATCAGCTCTATATCTTTGTATACATTGTCATGTAGGGGGCACTTAGTTCTCCAAGTATGTCAGATTCTCTTCAAGGTATATCTCTTAGACCAACTACAAGTTTGTTATAAGCAAGTTCTATTGGAGTGCCTTCCCAAGGTCTTATAGTCCTTAAACTTCTTATCTTTAAACTATTCTGTTGTCTCTTGGATTTGCTTGCTTGGAATTGAGTAGTGGACTAGAACTCTTATAATTTTGGGGTTTTTGGGTACTTGAATGTTTGAGTGCTTGATACTGACTTTATTCCAAAGAAATGAGAGGGATATTTATACAAAATACAACACAATGATTGCTAAGATATAAAGCTAAATATAAAATTCAGTAATACAGAAAACTATGGTTGTAAGTACAATAGTTGTACAAGATCAGGATGCAGGTCTGATTTCGGTCACACAGAGTCAGAGTGCTGGAATAATTTCATGTTCGGTTACACAGGATCAGAATGCTGGAACAATTTCATATTCAAGCAAACAGTTACACAAACAAGTTAGAGCAGAATGTTCAGGGTTCTGGGGGCTTTATCTTCATTGCTTTCATTAAGGCTGGAAGTTGGAGATAGAATGTCTTCAAAGGAAATACGATTGGTGAATATCTCTGCTTCATGTGTACCAGTTGGTGGAATGATGTTGTTACTGGTGATGTCATCATGTTTGGCAGTGGCAGGAAGGAGATTGAGATCTCTCCAATCTATGATATTCTCCTCCATGAAGTAAGAGACAAAGGTGGGATCTTGAGGGGGTCTGACCTGAATACCAGAGCCTTGAAATACTGAGATCAATCCTTATAGGAATTGATCTATATTGTTCTAGAGGATGGAATTCCAGAATTCTTCTACTTCATCACTTTTGAGAGTGATGGTGGATTGGGCTTCATGGGCCACCATTGCTTCCAATACATCTATACAGCAGGCTGATAAGTTGGAGATCAATCAAGGTGCATGCCTAAAGACCTGATGGATCTTTTTGGCTACTCTCAACTCATGGGTATCCATTTGGGTAGTATCTTGTATCTCTTGGGGACTGGCCTGAGGGAACTCTTGGCAGAGAAGGTTTTCTATTTTGTATTCCTGCCATATCCAGAGGCATTCAGTGGTAGTAGTAATCCTTGTCTCCATTTCACAGTGGTAGAGGATAAAGTGGTAAGGGTCACTAGTGCCTAGGTTGAGGCTAGGAATCCTTCTGGTGTGGGTCCTCATGGCTCTTGTGATGTCTTGGAACATCCTTTCTTAGACTGAGATACCTTGGTGGCTCCTAGATCTTGAGATTTGGCAAGTGGCAGGCATTTCATTTGTAGTAAGTCTTTAGAACTATTTTGGGGTCTGGTGAGTGTTGTTTGGATTGCTGCTACTGTAGTTTCTTGATCCTTCCTTTATATTCCTTGAGGCATCTGTCTTGTGGTCATTATGACTCATGATTCATTATTATCTCTCATCTTATAGCCTAGGTGAGTCATGTCATATAATCTTCTCTTATCCTGATCTGGTGGCTTGTGAGGAAAGGCTGTCTCCTGTGATGATGTCACTATTCTGAGGTCACCATTACAGCATGTACATTGATGACATCCTGATCTTCAGTGGTACTGAAGAAGAATATTTCAAACACCTTGAACAAGTCCTCAAGATCCTCCACAAACACAAGCTTTATGCAAAGCTCAAGAAGTATGAGTTCTTTAAAGATCAAGTCGAATACCTTAGACACATTGTATCAGCCAAAGGGATTCAAGTGGACCCAAGGAAAATACAAGCCATTGAACAGTGGTCTGTACCAGCAAGTCTTACTGAACTTAGATCCTTCCTTGGTCTGGCTGGATACTACCATCGATTTGTCATGAACTTCTCTGGCATAGTAGAATCTTTGACAAACCTCCTGCAAAAGGAACCCAACTCTGATCTCTATATTCCCTACATCTGGGATACCTTCTGTCAATAAGCCTTTCAAGAACTCAAGAACCATCTGACCCATGTATCTGTCCTTAGAAACATGGACCTGAACTTGAAGTTCACAGTTACTATCAATGCATCCAACTTTGCAATTGGTGCAGTCATCTCTCAAGATGATGGTCAAGGACACAGACCTATTGCCTTTGAGTCAAAGAAATTGTCCCCTGTAGAACAAAAGCTAGCCACTCATGAGAAGGAACTTCTAGCAATCATTCATGCCCTCAAGACCTAGCAATACTACCTAGAAAGAGTTGAGTTCGATGTGATCATAGATCACAGGTCCCTTCAGTACATTAACACCCAACCAACTCTTTCCCGTCAACAAGCCAATGGAGTCAGCTACTTCAGACTTTCACTCCAAACATCATCTACAAGCCCAGCAAAACCCTGGTTGTACCAGATGCACTCTCAAGAAGACCTGACCTTGCCACTATTTTACAAGTCACCGTGGCACCTGAATTCCTTAACCAGATCAAGGCTACTTATGAATAAGACTCTCTGGTTCTACAAAAGGACACCAAGGAATTCAAAGACAAGTACACCTTCAAGGATAACCTCATGTACCATCAAGACAAGGTCTACATTCCTGCCAACCCAGAACTACAATACAAGATCCTTCACAAGCATCATGACTCTCCACTAGCTGGTTACCTAGGAACTGAGAAGACCATCAAGAACATTCAACGAGACTACTACTGGTCCAATATGCTCAAGAAAATCAAGGAGTATGTTCAAAGCTACGATCTCTGCCAAAGAAATAAGTCAAGCAATTAAACACCTGCTGGTCTTCTACAACTGTTGCTGATTTCAACCAAGAAGTTTGAGCAAGTCACAATGGACTTCATTGTACAACTCCCATGAACCAAATCAGGCTATAATGCCATTGTCGTATTTGTAGACTGCCTGACCAAGATCACAATCACCAAGCCAACCACAACCAATGCCACTGCCCCTGAAATTGCAAGAATTTTCTTCAAGTCTGTCTTCCACCAATATGGACTTCCCCAAGTAATTGTCAGTGACTGCAACCCCAAATTTACAAGTCATTTCTGGCAAGTGCTCTTCAAGACTCTTGGAACTCAAATCACTATATCCACTGCCTTCCACTCTCAAACTGATGAACAAACTGAGTGAATGAACAGAACATTTGAAAAAATGCTCAGAAACTATGTATCTTATGAGCAAGATAATTGGAACTACTACCTGACCTATACTGAGTTCACCTATAATAATGCAGTCCAATCATCTACTGGTCTTTCCCCTTTTCAGTTACTACATGGTCAAAATCCTGAGACTCCTGCAAGTCTAGTCTCATTCCAGCAATCCAGTCACACACAAGTCCCTACTGCTTAGAACTTTATCTACAAAATGAATTTCCTTCTCAAGATCATGACTGTGAATCTGCAAAAGGCTCAACAACATCAAGCTAAGTATGCAGATAAGAAATGTCATGATATCAACTACATTATTGGAGATATGGTTCTACTCAAAGCCAACAATATCAAGGCCCAATCTCAAGTCAACCACCAGTCAGCCAAATTCCAACCCAAGTACCTTGGATCTTTTGAGATCACTGAGCAAGTCTCTACCTACTCCTACTGTCTCAGTCTACTGACAACTATGTGTATATATCCAGTATTCTACATGTCACAACTCAAGGCCTGGAACCAGTCACCCCCTTACTCTAGCCGAATTCTGACGCCCTCAGTATCAGTTATAGTTGAAGACCACATCGAGTATGAAGTTGAGAAAATCTTAGACAAATGAGTCCAATACTATTGCACAGAATACCTAGTCAAGTGGATGGGCTACCCTGAATATGATGCTACCTGGGAACCCACCGCCAATCTCAAGAACTCTCAAGACCTCATTCAAGAGTTTAAGCAAAAAGAAACTCATTGACTGTCTGTAAGATTCTTCTCTTGGATAGTAGATGACATACTATACTGATTAGGTACATTACACATTGGGGTACTCTAAGGGATACAGTATCAGCAATAAGACCCACAGAAGAACTCTGTAAACCCTGTAAATAATAAGGTTTGAACCAGTTCTCATCCAATCAAGATGATACTTTGGCCCTTGCCTTATATAAGGATGGATGGTCAGTCCTTATCAATGAGCTGATATATTTTATTTGTCTTTTCTTTTGGTTTTATTTTCTTGTGTTACCTTCTGAATTCAATGAGGACATTGTTTCTTAAAGAGGGGGAGATGTAACATTTTAGTGTAGTTTATTTCTTTTTCTTTGTCTTTCTAGTACTTTCTGTAATCTTCTAGTACCTTCCAAGTGAATAGAAATCCTTTCTTAGCACTAAGCCACAGCTAGAACATTTTTGTCACTTCCATTCTAGTCTTAGCTAGTCATGGAACTTTATGGAACATTGCAGATCTTTATTTGTCATCATTGCTGAGAACCTTCTTCTTGGCATTTCCATTGATTACTCAGATCCTTTTGGATCCTTCTTTCATATCTTGTATAAATATCCTCTCTGTTCTCTTGAATAAAGCTCAGAATATTTTCTCCCAGAAATCACAAGATCTTCCTGAACTCTTAGTAACTCTTCAAGCTACTTTGAACATCTAGAATTTAGTCACTTCCTCATTTAAGAAACCAGAACTATTACATTTATTCACTCAAAGATATTAGGTTATTTATACAGTTTTGCTAGCTATTAGGTGGCTAAGTTATGACTACATTTCTTATGAGTCAGTTTTCACAATTGTAAATCTTTAATATCTATTAAGATTTTGACAATTGTAAAAGATTTACATTTGTAGAATTTTGATAGTTATTAAATTTTCCACAGTTGTTAAATAACTGCTATACTATTTGGGAATCAGATTGGGTATCATGATCAAATATCTATTCTTCTAATTTCATTCTATTTTGGATCAATCATCACAACTTCCTCCTGAATAGGTAATTCATCCCTGAAACACCCTATTTATTCAAACTCCCATGCTTCTACTATCTGGATCTCCTTGTACTATGCCATCTGTACTAATATATTCTCTCAGTATTGTCTTCTAACATGGCTGAAATCTTTAGTAGTACCTCCCTGAACTGGGCTAGAGCTGATTCATCATCTTTGAATAGTTAGTATATTCTTGTGGCAATCTGAATCTAAGTGTGAGAGAGCTAGCACTCCCAAATCCAATCTTTCTTTTCCATAGCTGGTCTTGAGTTTAGTAATTGTCTCAACTTAAAGTACTTCTGGAACTTGGTTCTATTCTAATAAGTCTTGAAGTGTGAGATTTGTAACAAGTGTATATTCACTATACTCTGAATGCTATCAAAGGATTCTTCTATTATTAGTAATTCAGTAGAGCACTACTATCTTTCTATGGCTCTTTGGGCAGTACTAGTGATCTTGAGGGCTATAGCTGTATTTTGTTGATTTGCCATAGTACTTCTTGAGCCAGTTTTGGTAGATGGTAGTAGAGAGGTCCATTCTGGCTACACTCTCTGATTTATACTATAGCATGATTGTATCCAGGTAGATCCTCTGAATTTTGACTGTGATATTCTCATCTTCATCATTGCTATCATCTAAAAGCTCTGGTGGTCTATCTTCTATTTCCTCCTGGTTCTTCTTTATCTTACTAATGATCTTTTTTATCTTAATAATACAGGAGTAGCAGTGATCCAGATGCTGAGTACAGTACATTCTTTCACCATGGGGGCATACTTCTTGTGATATATATCTATTTGCAATTTTCATATACCATTCTTCTTCCATCAACTGCTTGCCTTTTTCTTTCCTTGTGATGACTATATAGACCTCTTTTTCTTGTTCTTCCTCCATCTTATAGCAGACTTCTTTGTGGATATTGATGAGAATTCTGATATTTCTGCTCTGATAGATGATCTGCATCTTCTGAGCACTGAGATCAATCATTGTCTTGACTTTGTATAATTCTCAACCTTTATTCTAATTTGATGTAATCTCTATATCTCTATATTTATATGGTTCCACATTGCATTATTGCTTGCAAACAAACTTTCACTAGAACTTTCTTCACCAAGTAGTATTTTTCGCAGTGTGAAATAGATACTTTATAATTATATATCCCATAGAGTAGATAATACTATTGGGAGATAGTGGTCCCAGTTTCCATATTCATCACAGATCTTGGCAATAATATTCTTGAGAGTTTTATTGGTTCTTTTTACTTATCAATTTCCTTATATGTAATAGACAGTAGTCTTGATATGTTAGATCTTGTACTTCTTATAGAAGATTTCATAAAACTGATTGACAAATTCTGTTCCTCTATCCATGGTAACTTACTTTAGGGTCTTGAATTGGCAGATGATTTCTCTGTATAAGAAATTGGCAATTGATTATACATTAGCTTTCTTAAGAAGTCCAGCCTCCACCTATTTTGTGAAGAGATCTACAATTACAATGATACATCAGTTGCCTGTCAATGTCAGGAGTAGGGGGCCGATTATATCTATTGTGATATGGGCAAATGGTATTGGCTTGATGTCTGCTAATTCAGGAGCTTAATTCTATTGATCTTGCTTCTGCTTCTGATATTTATCACAGGTCCTGACAAATTGTCTGATATCTTCTTCCTTTTCTAGCCACCACAGCTTTATCATATGTATTGGTTTCTCTTACATGGCCTTGCTTATATACTTTCTTCATCACCTGATTCTTCTGGTGCTCAGAGATGACTAATTACTATCCTTTCTTGAGTATTTCTCTATCATTTTCGAATTATTTCCAGGTTTGATTAATAATTATTTTTGTCCATTCTTCCAGATGTGGGGGCATCTTTCACTGCTCCAGGTAGCTGATTATTCCATAGTATAGCTCCCTATTTATGATGATTTGGTAGGAGTTGGGTCCTTCAGGGTATTGTCTCAGACAGTTCATATAATGTCTTTTAATTCTCTGTAGTGGTCTATTCTGTTTATATGTTGTCAAAAGTCAGATGACATTCTTCAAAAGTTAAGTGGGTGGCAGTATCTTCAAAGGTCGGGTGACAGCATCTTCTCTCAAGCAGTTCATATATGATGTCTTTCAGTTCTTCAAGATAGTCTATTTATTTGTATATTATTAAAAGTCAGACAATGGCATCTTCAAAGATCATATCTTCAAAGATTGGGTGGGTGATGGCACCTTCAAAGGTTGGGCAATGGTGTCTTCTTTTGGGCAGTCCATTATATTTATATATCATCAAAAGTCAGATGGTATTCATATGTCATCAAAGGTTAGATGACAGTTCATATTTTCTTTTCTCCATAGTAGTCCTTCACATGGTGGTTGTTCAGCATTTTTGGTAATTAATTCTTGTAATGTTGTCCCTTGAATTAAGGAGCAACCTAGCTATTAACAATGATGTATCCTTCTAGAGTGTTGTTCAATACTAATGGTTCACAGAAATGAGGCTGACAATCAGAACAAATAATTAATAGCAGATGGTGGCATTCTTCAAATAATTAACTTGGGCAATGATGATTCATATATAATATATCTTCAATTCTCCATAGTGGTCCTTTGTATGGTGGTTTGTTTGATATTTTCAGTGATTAATTCTTATAATGTTGTCCTTCAAACTAAGGAGAAACCTGGCTATTAAAAATGATGTATCCTTCTAGAGCATTGTTCAATACTGATGGTTCACAAAAATAAGGTTGATAACTAGAACAACCAATTAATGCAGATGGTATAGATAAACAATGTCTTCAAAAATCAGATAGTTCATATATGACATCTTCAATTCTGCAGTCAAAAGTAGAGTGGTGGTTTGTTTGTGATGAGTGGTTCATATATTGTCTTTTTGTATAGTAGCAGTCTGTACAGCAGTTTATTTGGTATGGTGATTATTTAACATTTTCAGTGATTAATTCTTATAATGTTGTTCTTTGAACTAAGGAGCAACCTGGCTATTAACTCAATGATATGGTCCTTTGCAATTCATCTATTATTCAATACTAATGGTTCACAAAAATAAGGCTGACAACTGGAACAACCAATTAACAGTGGATAGTGCAGACAAACACTATGTATGATATAATGTCTGTATAGCAGTTGTTCATTTTTTAGCTTAAAAGTGAGGGATTTATCTTGAATCACTAGTCAATGGGCACTAAGTTGTAATGTAGTGGATGCTAAACTTGGTAAGTATGTCAGATTTCTTTATCTCGAATTCTTGTCTTCTTGACTCCCAGAGTCAGTAGTTCTGTAAGGCCAAATATGTCAAAGAGGTAATCTTGAAGGTTCTTTATCAGTATACTTATTCTTTATCCTAACACTTTCAATCTGAGGTTTATTTACTTGAAGATACTGAGTTATTTATACAGTTTTGCTAGTTATGAGGTAGCTAAGTTATGACTACATTTCTTATGAGTCAGTTTTCACAATTATGAATTCTTGACATCTGTTAAGATTTCAATGATTGTAAAAGATTTATATCTATAGAATTTTGATAGTTGTTAAAGTTTCCATAGTTGTTAAATGACTGCTATACTATTTGGAAATTGGGTTGAGTACTATGATCAAATATCTATTTCCTTGATTTTATTCCATTTTGGATCAACCATCACATTATATATCTAAAAGATTTTCTAGTATATATTCAAATAGTTGATAATTTAATACTATTTAAA
>RQIL01007465.1:0-12232 GCA_003951145.1 Jimgerdemannia lactiflua | reverse complement strand
ACTATAGCCCCATTTATTCACTGTCTAAAACATTCCATTTGTCCTCATACTATATCAATAGCCCCAGCCCTTACAACTCTAGCCCACTCTCTCACTTGACCTTCTACCTTAATTCTTTCAAACACTATCTCAGTATCAATCACTCTAGCCCTACTCCCACTCTTACTATATAACTTTCACCAGCTTCTGGCAGCACCTCCTCTCAGAACTCCATCCTCTCTGCCAGCCTATCAGTATATCTTCCATCAGCTACTTCTACCTCACTATCTTCTTCCCTAAAGTCATCTTTCTACTCTTCTCAAACACTGCCAACTAGTGGTCCACTAGTTCTACTCATACTGTAAGGATCTACCCCAGGGTGTACCACTCATCCCCAATCACCCCTAACATTCTTGCCCTCAATATATCCCACCTCTCCTATACTTGTCCTCTACTTTCTCCCCCCAGATAATGCCCCACCTTATCCCAAAACTCTGTAAGCACCTCATACTTTTCTAACTAATGCTCAGGAGTCTATATCACTCTCTTTATCTATCTAATATCAATACACTCCTCACACTCAAAATTACCCCTGCTACTAAGTTTCCTAACCTATAGTTCAATATAATATATCTCTTTATCACTCTCTATCATACTCTCTAGAATTTCAGAGAGATCTACTTCTTTACTTCAGCCCCCTAAGTCCATAAGTCTGCCCAATCCCACTTCTCTCCAATACTTGCTCA
The DNA here is from genome assembly GCA_003951145.1 of Jimgerdemannia lactiflua. Classification (NCBI taxonomy): domain Eukaryota; kingdom Fungi; phylum Mucoromycota; class Endogonomycetes; order Endogonales; family Endogonaceae; genus Jimgerdemannia; species Jimgerdemannia lactiflua. The sequence continues at coordinate 11,507 of RQIL01007465.1, read as the reverse complement.
TTGCTATCTAGTGCTCTCAACAAATCAAATCAAATCAAATTTGACCCAAACTTAATTTAATTCAATTAAATCAAAGGTTCAATTCAATTTAATTCAAATCAAATCAAAGGCTAATTCAATTTGAGGTCTGATTTGAACCCTATTTTTCAAAATTTAATAACTCAACAAATACATATCTGAATTTAATAACCTTTAGCTTGTTATATTCTTCTTATACATATAGGAGAATCTAATAAGCTAAATATTATTAAATTTGAACATGTATTTGTCAATTTATTATATTTCGAAAAATAGGGTTTAAATTAAACTCTCAATTTAATTTGAATTCAATTTAATTCGAACTTAATTTAAATTGAAAAATCCCCAATTCGATTTGATTCATTTGGGAGCACTATTGCCATTCTTCCAGCTATAAATCTAGGCTTATACCTCACTGGCTCTCCACTTCTGCTCCCATATTAAAGTTAATTACCAGAGATTCTCCCAGTAATAGTCTATGCTACTGCTACATCCCTGGGTCCCAATGTCTCTCTGCACATTCTCCTCTCATCAAAGACCAATCTGATGTACTCCTTTTACTACTTCCTACCAGAATCTATAATACCACAGCCTCTGACCACTACCATAGCTAACCACCTTCAACAGATTTCCAGATGACCCCCATGAGATATATCTCACTTCTCAGACCTTCTGCATTAAGGGGACCCATCCCACCCCTCTCAGTACTACTGCTCTTTGAAGCCACTATACTCAAAGACAGTGAAGCTTCTTGGGGAAATCCACCAATCCAAGACCACCTCTTTCTACTGATAGAGAAAAAACCTCTCAACTGATCTGACTATACTGATCTGCCCAGATCCAATCCTTTGCCAGCTTGAGTAACCTCTTCACTATCCATACCAGAAAGTCTAAATGGTATATCAGATACTATAGCTTTGGTAGCTAGTAAATATTCAAGAATCATCACACACTCTACCAGAGAAATATACTGCCCCCTCTATTCTTTCAGAGAGTTTCTCTATAACAGCACTCTCTTTTTCCACCAGGCTTTTGGTAGCACTGATTTATAGATAGAGAGGAAAATACCCAAATATCAAACTGTCTCTCCTACTAACACTATTGATTCAATGATGTCCTTACCAACTAAACTATTTCCCAGCACTATTGTCTCATACTTATGCCAGTTCAGCTTCTGGCTAGAGCAATGTTCATACCAGCCAACCATCTCCTTAAGCTATCTCACATCCTGGACAGAGTCCAGTCCAACTACCATATTATCAGCAAAGATACCTATCTTCCAGTTTATCTCTAATATGATCAATCTTCTAATCCTATATCTAATCCTATCTAATAGTGACTCCAGTGACAGAATATACAGTATTGAGGACAGAGGGTCTCCTTGTGGTACTTTATACCCCAGTGTAAATGGAATGCCTTAATGCCCATTCACTATAATAGTAGCTCTACTTTCTTTCAATAATCAAATAATAGTATGACTTAGTCTCTCTGTAATTCCAATTTTGCTAAAATCTTACTCAGCCATACTTGATATACTCTATTATATGCTTTCTCCTGATCTAAGAAGACCAGCCTTCCATTTATCTCTGTAGCCCTCACTCCTTCAATAACATCATGTATCCAGACTGTGCTATCTCTAATCAGCCTTTTGCTAACAAAATCTCTCTATTCTTCTCTCAGAACTTATTGTACCACTGCTTGGAGATGCACTACCAGTATCTTCATTATCAACTTCTAATTCATATCTAATAGCATAATCAGCCTCCAATTCTTTCAGTCCTCTCTCTATCCCTTGTCCTTATATAGAAGTGCCACCAACTTCAGCTTCTGTTTCCCTAGCCATTCCCCTGAGTTAATTATAGCCTCATACATTTCCTTTATCTCCTTGAGCACCCTTTTTATTTCTATCATCCTCTTCCAGAAATCTCAGAACAGACCATCTTCCCTCAGAGCTATTCCATTCTTTGTAGCTAATAGCACTCCTAGGATTTCCTTCTCTCAGATGGAGTTTGTCAGATCCTCCAGCCCCTCTACTATCAGAGGCCTTCACTCTTCCAAGTACTCCTCAATAGTCCCTCCATCTTCCTCTCCCTCCTTCCCACTCTATAGGATACTCTATCTCTTCTAAAGTGACCCCAGGATTCTCTGCACTTCAGTCACTATGACTCCATTATCTCTCAAAATATCTTCCCATCTCTACTATACTTTGTGTACCCAGAGAAGTCTAGTCAGATATTTCATAGATCTTTTCCCATCCTCCAGCCCCTGCCACTGCAGTCTTGCCATCATATCTTGAACTTGCACCTCTTTCTTCTTATGTGAGACCATCTTCAGTTCTTCAATTTCCATCCTTACTTTTACTACTCTCTACTCCTCCTTCTTCTCCCCTATATTCCCTTGAGCCCCAGTCATTCTAAGCAGTAAGTCTTTTAGCTGATGTGAGACTCTCTCTATTCTTTTTCTTCTAAGTCTCCTCTTCACTCTTCCTATCTTCCCCCAAAAGACCCAGGCAGTAGTCTTTAGCTTCAACTATCAGTGTTCTATAGCATTTCTTCTTCCTGCTATCTTATAATATTAGCCTCCACCTTATGGTACTATTGTCTCCACACCTCCTTGTCCTCCAAAAGAGAGCAGTTTAGTCACCAATATCTAGACCCATCCCTACTTCCCCCAAATGTACCTTGCCCTATCACTCCTCAGTAATCTGACCAGGGGCACCATATCACATCCAGTTCCTTTCAGATATCTACTTCCCAACAATCAGCTGTGAGAATCCAATCAATCCATGTCTCCAGCCCATCTACCCAATGAGTGAATACTACTTAGCTCTTCCACTTTGATTGCTCTGTATCTCTCAGAGCACTCAGTCACTCTATCTCTTTCCATCTATCCAGCCCATCACTTCTGCCAGACCTCCCCAATCTACCATCAGAGCAATCCACTATAGTATCTCTAACCATATTTGAAGTCTCTCCCAAGTATATCAACTCCAGCTTCTACCAAAGTCCCATTGTCCAACAGCTTCTCTATCTAAGCTATTCTCAACCCCCTAACTGTCAGATAGTAGTAAGACTCTATTATTACTAGTCTCCATCCTGGCCTTACTCACACCCTCTATAACAAATGCTCCTCCCAGTCCCCAATATTATGCAGTTCTTCTTTACTCTTTCATATCAGAATTCCAACCTTTCCTCTCTATTCTGCCACCTCTCCTCACTCTCTTGACCAGCCCAGCTTGTATACATCATCCTCACACTATATATTCTGAAGTAGAAATATATCTACTTCCAAGCTCTTAAGCAAAGTAAAAATGTTTCATTGTCTCCCAAAACCCCTTAACCCATTGATATTGAGTGAAAAAATATTAGTTATACTATTTATAGGGAAAAATATTTGAAGTAAAGTGCTACTCAAAACCTCCAGATCCTAATCCATCTATGACAAGTCCAGCTTCTTTTCAGTCTCCAGTTCAGCTTTCTCATTCTCCCTAGTAGCCAATTCTACCAAGATCTCTTAATCCACTACTGCTATCTTCTCCTCTATTTTCAACCAATAGTCCTCACATGCTGCCCCCCACAACCCACTCCATTCAGATATTTCAACTCTTAACAACCAGGCTCTATATCACTGTCCTTAGTTCTGCTTCTCAGAAAGCATCTACCTCATACCCTTCATCTTCCAATAGCACTACCAAGCATTCTGCTATCAGTTTTGCCACAATGTCAACCTCTGCTAAGATATTACTCCAAGTCTTCTCATTTATAAGACAAAAGTCTATGCCACCCAACTCCTCACTCACCAATTCTGTCACTATCCTGCATATCCATAGTCTCTCTTCCATACACTCTCTTTCAGGAGTCATTGATCTTTCTTCCACTACTCATACCCCACTTGGTCCAGCACTAGCTAACTTATCCCACTCTTCATTAGATATATCCACCAGGTTCTTACTAGCCACCCCAACTACCAGTCCTCCTATGGCCATATCTGGGACTCCAAACTGAACATTCTTTGCACCTTTCATCATGATATCCTCCCTCTCCACCCCTGTTCCATTTTCAACTATATCTGTAGGCAGCCCATCTCTCTCTTCTCTGTTGGCATCTCTCTCTACCACCCAGTCATCAAAGAAGAGCTCTTTCTTTCTTCCTGGGCTCCTTCTCTGGGGGTCATAATCTGAGAGCTATAAATCCCCAGGCTTCTTCTGCCCAGCCCCCATCACTAGTGCTTTACTAGGCCTATAATAGTTCTAGTTTCTAAGTGAGGAAGCAACTTGATTCAGGAAGTTCAAAGTAGCTCAAAGAGATACTTAGAGTTCTGGAAGATCTTGTGGTTTCTGGAAGAGCTTTATTTATGAAAACAGAGAGGATATTTATACAAGATCTAAAAGAAGGATCTGGAAGGATCTAAGAAATCAATAGAAATGCCAAGAGGAAAGTTTTCAGCAAAGATGACAAATAAAGTTCTGCAATGTTCCATGAAGTTCCAGGACTAGCTAAAATGGGAATAGCAATGACTAGAATATTCTAGCTAAGGCTTGGCACCAAGAAAGGATTTCTAAGCATTCAGAAGGTGCTGAAAGATTATAGAAGATACTAGAAAAGACAAAGAAAAAGAGTAAACTATACTAAAATATTACATCTCCTCTTTCTTAAGAATCAATGTCCTCATTGAATTCAGAAGGTAATATAAGAAAATAAAACCAAAAGGAAATACAAATAAAATATATCAGCTCATTGACAAGGACTAGCCATCCTTGTATAAGGTAAGAGCCAAAGTATCATCTTGATCAAATGAGAACTGGTTTGAACCTCATTGGTTGCAGGCTTTGCAGAGTTCTTCTATAAATCTTATTGCTGATGTATATCCCTTAGAGTGCCCCAATATATAATGTATCTGATCAGTACAGTATGTCATCTACTATCCAAGAGGAGAACCTCATGGGCAGTCAATGAGTTCCTTTTTACTTGAACTCTTGAATGAGGTTTTGGGAGTTCTTGAGATTAGTAGTAGGTTCCCAGGTAGCATCATATTCAGAGTAGTCCATCCACTTAACTAGGTATTCTGTATAATAGTAATAGACTCATTTGTCTAAGATTTTCTCAACTTCATACTTGATGTAGTCTTTAACTATAACTGGTACTGAGGGTAGTGCTCCCAAAAAATTGAATTGAATCAAATTAGAGTCAAACTTAATTTGATTCGAATATTTTAAATCAAATTGAGTGTCAATTTGATTTGATTCGAATTGAATTAAGTTACAATTCAAATAAATCAAATTAAATTGAATTAATTTGATTTGAATCTAAATATAGTAATTCACACATGCAGTTTAACTCACAATAATACACACTCTCTCAAAGTAATCAAGCACTTTTTAAACCACTATCTATAGAGGATACTATGATAACAGCCTTGATATCAGATACAGCTTCAACAAGTGTAGTTATAAGTATAGTCTCATCACAGTCTGAGAAAGAAAAAGAAAAAGTACAAGAATGTTCTGGCATTTGGAAGGAGTTTACAAAGGAGTGTAAGAAAAATAAAGATGTCTGAATTTAATATAACCACTGTAAAGTATCATATAAGGCTATTGGTGGTTCAACAACAAATTTGTGGACACCTCTCTCTGGTAACTTTCACATTACACAAATTCCCACACACACTTTTGATACACTTTTCATCATTTTATTGAGAAACCTCTTAAGGCGATGGCGACCAAGCAAGGCACAGACAAGCATACTGGTGTGGGGAATGGGCCAGCCTTCAAATGGCAGTATGGCAAGGGAGGGATAGGGCTGGGGTCAGGGTTCTTTGGAGCATCAATGGGTGGAGGAGTAGGAGGAGGGCAGGAGTTGAGCAGGAAAGCTGGGAGTGGAGGAGCAGCAAGCTTTGCGGTGGCAGTCAAGAATGATGGAGGAGCTGAGAGGGCTGAGGGTTGGAGGACTGTGGGGAAGGAGAAGGGGAAGTCTGGAAGTACTGGAGGAGCACTCTCTGGAGGGGATAGGAGGGGGGCTGGGGGGGGTGTGACTGGTGTAGAGGATGGGACTGCTGATGGTGGAGTGACAGCCAATCTGGAAAAAAATCCAGATGTGACTACTGATAGTGGAAGGAGGGTCCAGGGAGGATCAGGGCTGGTGCGCAGGGACGATCTGTCAGATGGTGTAATGGACCTAGTGGTGGTACCGTTACTCAAGAAGTCGATCTCTGAATTCGCAGTCATGTTAAGCTTCCGGGGCCTGGCAGTGATGGCTAAGATGATTCTGGGGCTGCTGGGGAAGCAACTGGCAGATGTGGCATCAGTGAAGTTCCTGAAGGGGCTAAAGGGAGTCGAAATTGGATTTGTAGAGAAGAAGCACTTGGTGGAGGCTCTGTCGAAGGGGATTACTGTTGGCAAGGTGGTGGTTCTGATGTTGAGATGTCTGCGCTGGGATCCTAGGATGGTCCACCTGGTGGTCAAGGGGGTCCCAACAGTGTCAGTGGAGGAGACAAGGGGCAGGGTCAGTGAGGTGATGAAGGAGTATGGGGATGTTGTAGATATTGGATTTCAGATGTGGGAAGGGACATCATTCAGGATAGAAGATGTGAAGGTGAGGTTGAGGGTGGCTGGGAAGGAGGTGACAGGAAAGGCGAGTGACTGGCCAAGGGTGCTGAAGTGGAGCCCAGTGGAGTGCAAGGTGTCGAGAGTGAGGGGGACTGAGGAGGAGGAAGAGGATCTGCTTATGGCTCTATGGGAGATGGAAGGGGCTGTAGAGCAGAGGGCGAAGGCCTGGGAGGCCTTTGAGGAGGCAACTGTGATGGAGGAGATTGATGGCAAGAGGGTGCGATTGGATAAGAAGGCCTGGGAGAGAGAGCTGGGGAGGAAGTTGCAGAAGAATTTATTGGCGAGTTTGGAGGGAAAGTTGGGCATGGGAATGGTACCTCTGCCAGGGTATACAGGTGGCCTTGGGGACTTGCAACATGCCCCCAGGCAGAAAAAGATAATTGGCGAGAATGAGCCTGGGTTCTTTGTGGACCTGGATGAGGAGAAGGAAGTGGGGCTGGAACAGGAGAGACCATGAGTAGCATTCTGGAGCAAGAGAGTGAGAGGGGAGATGTGGTGATGAGGGAGATGCAGCATGTGAGCTTTGGGGTCCCAGATGCAGCACAAGGAGGATTGGTAGTTGGGGTGGAGGATGAGTACTCTGGTATTATTGGGGTTGGTGATGCCGGGGGTGAGGGTGGACCCGGGGGGGGCAAGAGGCCCATGACCCCAGGTACTGGTCATATTGGGGGAGCGGGATGGCTGCTAGCCACTCTCAATGATCTGGCAGTGGACGAGCTTGTGGAGATAGACTTCCGCATCTTGGGGGGGGCGGAGTGGCAGAGTATCTTGAAGGGTGAAGGAGTGTTGGAAAAATTGCTAACAGAGGTGATGGCGATCCTGCTGGTGGAGGAGGGATATGAGGTAGATGCAAAGAGGGAGGCAGAGCTGAGAGAAGAGACTGGGCATATGGTAGAGGATTGCTGGGTGGCGAAGGATGGCGCTGTATTGTGGAGGGCAGTCTGCGAAAATTATAGGATGGAAGTGGAAGAGAGGGATAATGAGGATGCTCAGGAGGTTGCTGCTGCATTGGTGAGGAGAGAGACTGGGGAGGATGAGGTGGAGGCTGAGCACCTCTTGGATTTGTCTAGGATGGACATTGAGCTGGAGGTTTGAAGAGAATGAGCCTGCAATCCTACTATCAATGAATATTTTCCTATGAACAGTACAACCAATATTATATCTCTGAATGTCAATGGGCTGAGGGGGGTGGGGCATTGTCAGAACATATTTGAATGGCTACGTGGCTTGGAGGTGGATCTGTTTCTGCTAAAGGATGTGCGATGTGAAGGGGAGAAGGACAGGATAAATTGGACTAGAGAATGGGGAGGAGTAGTGAAATGGCATGGAAGTGTTAGAATTCTGGTGTGCAGGGGCAAAGGGGAGCTGGTGGACATTGGGGGATGGGGGAATCATCTAGTATGGGGAACTTGGAGGAGGCCGGGGTGGGGCCCAATTGTAGTTGGATCTTGTTACTGTCTGGCCATCAGGGGTAAATGAGTGGATTGGTTGGAGGAGCTACTAGAGAAGGGGTCTCTCATGGAAGCTGGAGTGAATATTCTGGGAGGGGATTTCAATATGGTGTGGGATGCTACTCTGGATCGCTCAGATGAGGGTACTGAAGTTGTGGGGCGCAGTGGTGGACTGGGCAGGTGGGAGGAGATTGAGAGATTGAGTGCTCTCAGTGATGTAGGGAGGGCCAAGTGGGGTGAGGAAAAGGTCTTTACCCACTGGGTGGATGGACTGGGAACAAGGATTGACTGGGTGCTTTCAGTGGAATGCTGGGGAGAGGATGTCTGGCAAGAACTTGGTGTGATCTGGTGCCCCTGGTCGGATCATTGGAGAGTCCTAGGGCAGGGGAACTTTGGGGGTAGTGGGGAGGGGCCTGGACATTGGTGGCTCAACTATACCCTCCTGGCAGATGGAGTTCTGTGGGAGAGATGGGAAGGGGAGATGGTGGCTTATGTATTGGATTGGAGGGAGGAAGGGGTCCCAGTGGGGCTCTGATGGGTAAAGCTAAAAGAGGCAGCGAGAGTGTATTGAGGTGAGGCTGGTAGGCAGGGAGGGAGGCTTTGGTGGAGAAAGGAGAGGTGGGTATCCCAGTGAATAGAGCAGCTTCTTTGGCAGTGGTCGGAGTTGAAGAGACATAGGGCTAGAGAGGATGAGGATGGGGAGGACTGGTGGGAGGTGAGAGTGAGGCTGGAGATTCAGGAGTTGAAGGAGGCCTGGAGGTTGGAGGAAGAAAGTCAAGTACAGGGTATAGTGGCAAGACTTAGGTGGCAGGGGCTGGAGGAGGGTGAGAGACCATCCAAGTATCTCTCTAGGCTGCTGAGGGCTAGGAGAGTGAAGCAGAGGTGGGAGGGGATCATTGGAGGAGATAGAGGCCTGGTGACTGGGGTTCAGGAGATCCTAGAGGAGCTGAAGGGTCGTTGGGGAACATTGTGGAGTGAGGAGGAGGGTGGGGCTGATGGTGAGGCCATAGTGAAATGCTTGGAAGACTGGTGCCCCCTAGAGGTAGAGAGACTAGAGGACCTGATGAGACCTGTGAGAGAGGAGGAGATTCTGCAGGTCCTGGCAGCTACTAAGTCAGGAACTGCCCCTGGAGAGGATAGACTGCCTTGGGACTTCTGGAAGAGGATGGTGAGGGTAGAAGAGGTGCATAAAGAGATGAGAGATATGTGTGATGAGGTGATCGAGTCTGGGTATTGGCTGGGGGACCAGAGACTGGGGCTGGTGGTACTTCTGTATAAAGACAAGGGGCAGAGGGAGGACTGGAAGAATTGGCGACCAATTATGCTCCTGGATATGGACAGGAAGTTGGTTATGAAGATACTGGTGGCAAGGCTGCAGGTGGTTGCACAGCAGGTCCTGGGGGAGGAGCAGCGAGGTTTCATAGGAGGCTGGCTGATTAGAGATGGGACAGCATGGGTGCATAGAGTAATTGAGGGGGCTAGGGCAGCAGGGGTGGATGGCAGGCTGGTTTTCTTGGACTAGGAGAAGACCTATGATAGAGTGTGGTGAGTCTGGCTGAGGAAGGTGCTGGAGAGGATTGGGATCCCAGAGGGGCTGGGGGATGTGATTGTCCACCTTCTGGAGGAGAGTCAGGCGGCGATCATGGTGAATGGACACAGGGGAACTGCTTTTTCCCTGGGGAGGGGGGTTCCCCAGGGAGACCCCCTGTCACCTATTTTGTATGCTCTGTCTCTGGAGCTGCTGCTGGATAGGGTCTGGAGGAGAGTTGAGGGGCTGATGATACTGGGAGTGAATTGGAAAGTGAGAGCATTCGCAGATGATATGGTGGTGGGCCTGGGTACTGTGGTAGATGTAACAGAGCTTAAGGAGGTGGTGGGGTGGTATGAACAATGCTCTGGGCAGAAGTTGAACTGGCACAAGTGTGAGATGATGGTCCTGGGCAATGGTCTGGTGGGAGGGGACATTATTGGAACAATTGTCCCTCATGGGGAGGCTGTGCGGTACCTGGGAATCTTCCTTTCAGTGTATGGGTCGGTCCTGCCAAAGGCCTGGTGGGAGGCTAAGGTGGGGGTGTGGGGTGATGTACTTAGGAGCTGGGGAGGGTGACATATCTCTCTGGCTGGGAAGGTGATGATCTTGAATGTATACTGGATGCCGAAGCTGTGGTATGTAGCACACCATCTGGACTTTCTGGCATGGGTGGTCAAGAGGCTGCTGAAACTGGCAAGGAATTGGATCTGGGCTGACCACCAGAGTCAGATTAAGTGGGAAGTCCTAGCAATGCTAGTGGAGAGGGGGGGCCTGGATCTAGTGGACTTCCCAAAGTGGTTGCATTGCTTGCGGGCTTGGTGGTTGAAGAGAGCGGCGATGCTGAAAGGAGGCGACTTATGCAGAAGGTATAGGAGGCGAGGTTTGCCCCCTGGGGGTCTGCAGGAGACCTCTCAACACTGGTGAGGAGGGGGGGAGCCAAAGACTCCGATATAGGGAGTTTTGGTGAGGGGTGGCTGAGAGAGCACACAGAATTGGTGTGAGATGGGAAGGTCATGCTGCAGCAGAGCAGCAGGGAGGAGGAGGGTGGCAGTGGCATAGATTGCTGCTGGGAGGGGTGCTGGTGATAGACTTTGACTTAGGGGATGGGGTGGAGAGTCAGGGTGGTCCAGGGCCAGACCTGTGGCCGGAGGGGTGGCAGCGAGCAGAAATTGGTGAGGAGTGGGACTGGAGAGGGCTGTGGACCTAGAGTATGGAGGTGAAGAAGTGGTTACCGCCCAAGTACTGGGTGGTGTGGTGGAGGGTACTCAGGCGGAATGTTATGCTGAACTTCAGGTTGGGGCATCTGGTCCCAGGGGGGATCTTCAAGTGTGAGGAGTATCATGGAGTAGGGCAGGAGGGAGGGGTGGTGCAGACCCCGGAACATTGGCTTGGAGAGTGCGAGGTACTGGATGAGTTCTGAAGGGGAGTGGGGGAGAGATTGGGGGGGTGCTATAGAGGTCATGGTGGGGGCCAATGGGAGATATTGAAGAAGAGGTTGTTGGGAGGAGTGGGGAATGAATGGCTCACACTGGGGTGGGCTTTGGCAGTATGGATGGGGTTGGCAGGGCATTGGTGGGCAGTCTTTGAGGAGAGTGTAAGAATGTCAAAGGAGGAAAAGTTGGTGAGGTGGGAGGGCCTCCTAGTAGACATTTTGTCAGGGTGGCAGAAGGGGTGGGGCCCACAGAGGGGCTACCATCAGAAGCTGGTAGAGGTCATATGTGAAAGGAGTGAGGGAAGAGTACAGGTGGAGGGTGGGGAGGTTGGGTTTGTGAGAGTCGGTGTAGGGGGAAGGGTAGCAGTGGGAGTGGGTTAGGGTAGGGTTAGCTGGTGGCTACCAATGTGGTATGAGGACATCCTCAAGTGTTAGATAGTTAATAAATGGGGCTACGGCCTATAGAAAAAA
>RQIL01007454.1:0-12235 GCA_003951145.1 Jimgerdemannia lactiflua | reverse complement strand
AAAAAAAAAATAGAGTGAAAAAATCTAGTAGTGAAAAAAATCAGATGAATAAAAAATCAGATGAGGGAAAAGACATACCCCTAATTTGGAAATCAAAATAAACATCAAATCCCTAACCTTATCCAGATAAATTTGGATTGATCATATAACCAATCTGAATCAATTTGAATCATTACATAACAGATTGGATTCAGATTGATCATATGACTAATCTAAATTGATTTAAATCCATTACATAATAGATTGGATTCAACGGATACTATCTTCTTCCACTACTATTCACATTATACATACTTTCAAACACACTTTTGAATGGTTTATTGGAAAAAGCAACTAACAAAATGGCGATGATTTAACCTCCTGGTTGGTATACTGGGTCAAGACCTGGTGTAGCATTCCAATGGCAGCAAGGGAAGAAAGGGTATGGACTGGGAATGGGGTCTTTTGGGAAAGTGACTGTTAGGAGTAGTATAGAGAGTGATCAAGGAGCTGGAGGAGAGGAGAGGAGTGAGAGACTGGTGAGCTTTACAGTAGCTGTGAAGAGTAGAGCTAGAGGGGGTGACAAGGATGGATGGTAGCAAGTTGGAGGGGTGAAGGGGAAGCTTGGTGGCAGTGAGAGTGCTAGGCCAGGCAGTGGAGGGCAGAAGAATAGTGGAGGGGGGCCAAGCAGAGATGGTGTGACTGCTGATAGTAGTAGGACTGGAGATCTGGAAAAAAAAGAAGATATGACTGCTGATCAACCCAAGGGAATGGTTGGGAGATCACTGGTAACATGCAAGAGTAACCTGGCTGATAGTATGATAGAGCTGGTAGTAGCACTGTTACTCAAGAAGTCTATCTTGGAATTTGCAGTCATGCTTAGCTTCCAGGGGCTAGCAGTGATAGCTAGGGCAGTACTGGAGCTTCTGGGCAGACAATTGAGTGAGGTGGCCTTGGTGAAGTTTCTGAAAGGGCTGGAAGGAGTGAAAGTTGGATTTGTCAAAGAAGAATATGTATTGGTGGCAGTGGCTAAAGGGGTGTGAGTTGGAGAGGTCGCTGTCCTGATGGTAAGGTGTCTGCACTGGGACCCAAGAGTGGTACATCTAGTGGTCAAGGAGGTTCTGACAGTGTTGATAGAAGAGACAAAGAAAAGGATTGGAAGAGCAATGCAAGAGCATAGTGAGGTGGTAGATATTGGATTTCAGATATGAGAAGGGATGTCATTCTGCACTGGGGATGTGGAGGTATAGTTGAGAGTGGCTGAGAAGAAGGCAATAGGGAAGGAGGGTGATTGGCCCAGAGTATTGAAGTGGGAGCCCTTTGAGTGTAAGATTTCTAGAGTCAGGGGCTTGGAGGAGGAGGAGAAGGACTTATTAATAGCACTTTGGGAGCTAGAGAGAGTGGTGGAGCAGAGGAAGAAGGCACGGCAAGCCTTTGAAATGGCAATGATGGTGGTGGATATCAATGGGAAAAAAATTTGAGTAGACAAGGTGATATGGGAAAGGGCTTAGAGGAAGAAGCAGCAGCAAGAGCTCCTCATTAGACTTGGGGCAGATACTAAAAGAGAAGGGTCAGGGGCAACTACAGAGGGGAGTGGAGGGCAGAAGGGGTCTGAAGAATTCATGTCCTCTGTGCATGCCCTCCAGCAGGGTAAGACAGGCACTGTGGAGGAGAATTTCTTTGATGACTAGAGGCCAGAGAGGGAGGCTGATGGGAATAAGGAGAATGAGAGGCCTGAGGATACTACTGGAGGTAGAGGGGCAGTGATAGAGGATATTGTGATGAAGGGTGTGAAGAATGTCTGATTTGGTGTCCCAGAATTGGCCTTGGGAGGCTGGGTAGTTGGGGTGTCTGGAGAGAGCCTGGTGGATGCATCAGATGAGGAGTGGGATAAAGTAGCCAGCACTAGCTTGGATGGAGCACAGGTGGTGGGGAAAAGGGCAATGACTCCAGGGGGTAAGCATGTGGGAGAGGGGCCCTGGCTACAAAGGTTGATGACAGAATTAGTAGATAAGGAGCTGAGGAATGTTGACTTTCGACTGCTGAGTGAGAAGGACTGAAGTGATATTCTGTATGGGGTTGGAGTGGTAGGGAAGCTAGTGATAATGTACTTGGCAACACTATTAGAAGATGAGGGATATGAAGTGGATGCGGCTAGAGAAGGAGAGTTGAAAGGAGCAGTGCATAGGATAGTGGTTGGGGGGTGGAATGTCTGAAATGGAGTGGAGATGTAGATAACAGCATGTGAGGACTATTGCTCAATGATGGAAGAGAAGGACACTGAGGATGTGCAAGAAATTCTGGTAGTACTGGAGGCTAAGGAGAGGGAGGAGGTGGAGCTGGAAGCTGAGAGAGAGCTGGATTTGTCCAGGTGGATCAGGATATGGAGATCTAGAGTGGATATGCAACTTATATATTTCTCAATATGAATAGTACAACCAATATTTTTTCACTCAATGTCAATGAGCTAAGGGGATCAGAGAGACATCAAAACATTTTTGAATAGCTTAAAGATTTGGAGGCAGATGTCTTCCTACTTTAGGATGTGAGATGTAAAGATGAGGTAGATAAGTTAAACTGGTCAAGAGAATGAGGAGGGGTAGCAGAATAGTGAGGAAAAGTTAGAATTTTGATAAGGAAAGATAAAGGGGAACTGAGAGACACTGGGGGTTGGAAAGATTGATTGCTATGGGGGATATAGGCAAGGCCAGAGTGGGGGCCAGTAGTGGTGGGCTCTTACTATTGTCTGGCAGAAAGAGAGAAGAGAGTAACTTGGATAGAGGGGCTGTTGGAAAGTGGAACTTTGGTGGAAGCTGGAGTTGACATACTTGGAGGAGACTTTAATATAGTCAGGGATACCACTGTAGACTGATCTGATGGGAGACTAGCTGGGATAGATAGAAGTGAGAGACTGGATAGATGGAAGGAGATGGAGAGACTGAGTGTATTGGGAGATGCAGAGCACTATAAGTGGGGAAATAGGGCAGTCTATACTCACTGAGTGCATGGACTGGGAATATGGATCAACTGGATCCTCATGGTAGACTATTGGGGGATGGACATCTGGAGAGCATTGGAGGTGATATAGTGTCCCTGGTCTGATTACTGGGAGATAGTGGGGCAGGGAACATTTGGGGGAAGTGGGGATGGGCCTAGACATTGGTGACTTAACTGTGCCTTGTTGAAAGACAAGGCAGTGTGGGAACAATGGAGGGTAGAGGTGGCAGATAGTATCACATGTTAGAGAATAGAAGGATTGGATATAGAGGATTGGTGGCTGAAGCTGAAGGCTGCTGCACAGATGTATTGAGGAGAGGTGGGGAGAGCAAAGAGAAGAATTAGAAAAAAGTGAATGGTGGAAATCTCATGCCAACTGAAGGGTCTCCTGCTGGTGTCTGCTGGGAGCCTGAAGGGGGCTGAGAAGGAAAGTGAAGAGTGGAGAATAGAGAGAATGAAAATGGAAATTGAAGAGCTGAAGGATTCCATAAGAGAGGAAGAGGAATTACAGGTTCAGGGAATAGTAGCATAATTGAGATGACAGGGGCTAGAGGAAGGAGAAAGACCTATAAAGTATCTTACCAGACTTTTAAGAGCATACAAGGTATAGCAGAGATGGGAAGGAATTATAGAAGATAGTAAAATGGTGACAGGGGTGCAAAGTATCCTGGGATCACTCAAAGGGCAATGGGGAAACCTGTAGAGTAAGGAGGAGGAAGGGGAGAATAGCAGGACTATAGAAGGTTTTTTGGAGGAGTGGACTCTGCTAGAGGCCAAGGGGCTAGGGGAGCTGACCCACCCCATTCAGAAGAATGAAATTTTGAGTATACTGTTAGCTACAGAGAATGAAACAGCACCAGGGGAGGATAAGTTGCTATGAGACTTCTGGAAGAAAATAGTGAACATTAAAGGGGTGCTTGGGGAGATAAAGAAGATGTGTGAAGCTATAATTGACTCAGGAAATTAGCTAGAGGGACAGGAGTTAGGACTAGTGGCACTCCTTTATAAGAATAAGGGGCTGAGAGAGGACTGGAAGAACTGGTGACCTATCATGCTTCTGGATATGGTGTGGCGTGCGTTTTGTATAACTATATGCTTCAAGCACGGCTCAATTGTGCCACTTGGTGAAGCGCGGACGATATGTATGTCGAAATAAAGGGATCTCCGAGTGGATAGTCACGTGATCGGCTCGTTCGAAATGTCGTCAAAGTCGGAGGTCAATGGTTGATAACGGGAGTTCGTACGGTGGCTCAATTTCAGTGGTCGATGAACGATGGCTCGGTTGTTTAGTGGATAATAGATGGGCTTTCCTAGCGACGATTACTTGGGTACGTAGGCTCCGTGACGGTCGGTGAATTCGGCGGTTCGTGGCGCAGCGGGTAAAGAAAACGGAGGTCGACGGCTCGCTCGTCCGTCTTGACTTGTTAACTTGACGTCGGGTGAATGGCGACTGCTCGGGCTGACGGGTGACGGTCTAGTATCCTATACGGTAGGTGTCCTTGGGTTCCTTGGGTCTCGGTGGTCTTTATACTTGAATATACGGGTCTCGAATCTTGAATGCGTGGTGAATGTCGAATGCGCGGGTCTTGTACTGAATGCGGGATCCGAATGGACGGTCGGGCTGACGGGATCTCGGTGACGGTCTTGAATGAGGCGGGGGGGCGACTTCTCTAACTCGGCGGCGGCTTTACTTGAACTGAACGGGGGCGGTTTTCCTGGCGGTTTCTCGGCGGTCTTGAACTTGAATATTCGTAGCGGTCGATTTCCTTAACTCGGCGGCGGTTCTCGAACGTGGCAAGAGTAATTCTTTAACTCAAACTTCCGAGCGATCGTTGCTCCAGGTCGTTATCTTGTTCTCTGAATTAGCTAGTCTCTTGGAGGCAGGTGTTTCTCTTTAAACTCGAACTGACTGACTGGTCTTGAATGCGCGGCGGGGTCGTGGCAAGAGAAATTCTTTAACTCAAACCTCGAGCGATCGTTGCTCTAGTTGTCTTGTTCTCAGAATTCCGGTCTCTTGGAGGCAGTGGTTTCTTTGTAAAACTATCGAACTGACTGAGGTTTATTCACTCTAAGAATACGGGTTATTTATACAAGTTTGCTAGCTCACTTGAGCATACGATTGCTATCTGTCTGGGGTTAGCAGCTGCACTATAGTTAACCACAGATAGCAACCGTACGAGCAAACTTGTATAAATAACCCATATACTTAGAGTGAATAAATCTCAGTCAATTGGCTTTTATCTGAACGACGAGAAGTCTAGTGTAAGATAAACCAACTTAAGTTCGAGTGTAAGAACTTTGGGAAAAGACTCCAAGAGCCAAGGATAACTCTTGTTCAAGGAAACCGACCACTCGTCAAGGAAACCGACTGCCCGTAAAGAAACCGACCGCCAAGTTAAGGAAACCGCACCTGAGATTCAAGTTAGTCAAGTTACTTTTGCCGCCACCAGCTAAAGGAAAGCCGCCAGGAAAACCGCCGTCAAGTTCAAGACCGCCAACAAGTTCAAGACCGCCGCTAGGAGACCGTCACTGAGATCCCGTCCCGCATTCGGACCCACCGCCCATTCGAACCGTCATTCTGACCGTGCATTCACCCCCCCGCATTCAAGATCCGAGACCTGTATATTCAAGCATTAAGACCCTAAGACCCAGCCAGGAAACCCAAGAATACTTAGCTCAGGAAAGCCAGGACCACCACCATTCCGACCCATCGCCATTCACTCAAGTTAACAAGTCAGACGGACGAGCAAGCTGTCGACCTCCGTTTTCTTTACCCACTGCGCCACGAGCCAAGAGTTATCGACCATCACGAATCCTCCACATATTCAAGATACAAGTTCCCCCGTTAATCGACCCGCATATTGAGCCATCGTTCATCTATTATCCACTAAACATCCGAGCCATCGACCTGAATTCCCGCCATTGTTATCGACCTCCGACTTTGGCGACATTTCGAACGACCTGTCACGTGACCACCGACCCGTATTTTGCCCTTTCTGTCTCGATATACATACTGCGCGCTTCACCAAGTGGCACATTGAGCCGTGTTCGAAGCTTATAGTTATACAAAACGCACCACTGACTATAATTATTCTTGGAATAAAAATCGAAGTAACTATTCTACTAAGCCATATTGGAATCCTCAAGATAAGAAGTAGCTTAGTGAAATGTGAAATATCTATAGAAGGAGGGGTCATTGATTTAGATTATATAGGAGAAATCCTTCTTCTTACCAGAAACTATAACTCAATAATTTCATTCAGAGTAAGGAAGAAAGATCAACTGATACAAATGCTTATCCTACTTATCCTTAATCCAAAAATCAAGAAAGTAACAAATAGCAGACAAACCAAGTAAAAAAGAGCTGGATTTGACTCTATAAGAAGAGAAGTCCTTGCAGCAACCAAGATTACTGAATTGGAGTACAAGAAGGAGAAAAGCCAAAACAAATATATCTATATAATTGGAAGAAGCTTCTTGCTTAGGAAAGAACTATAAAACCTTTTGCATATATTTAAAGATATACTCACTATAGACTTCAAGGACATCAAGACTAAGAAATCCTTATACTATCATAATATCAATACTGGAAATATAAAGCTAATTTATCAGAAGGCCCACTCTATTCCACCAGCTTATAGAGAGTGGCTCAAGATGGAAATCAAGAAAATAAAGGAATCTGGTATTATTAAAGAAGTCAGTAGCTCTTAGTTATCACTTATTATCCTTATACTAATAAGAGAAAGTTGACTAGGAGAATTTGCATCCAGACTTTATATAGACTACTAAAGACTCAATAAGATCACAGAGAAAGACAGACAACTATTGCTCAATATTGGTAACATCCTCATTATATTGGAGAATGAGATATGGTTTTATACTACTCTTGACTATACTTTAGATTCTATCAAATTGGCCTTATACTTGAAGTCAGTAAAAGATGTGTAATATATCAGTAAGTTTCCAGCAAATAATAAATAGTATCTTTAGAGATATTATGAGAAGATAGATAATGGTATATAGATAATGTGATTATCTTTAGTTGAATAGCCAAGAAGTACTTGGAATATTTTGAGATGACTTTACAAGTATAGCCTCTATATATATTAAGCCTAAGAAATGTAAATTTGAAGAAGAAGAAATCACATACCTCAGATATATTATCAATTATAATAGAATATACACAGACTCTATAAAGATTAAAGCAGTAGCAGTATACCTAGTATCTGTCAGTATTACTGAAGCCTAAGTCTTCATAGGACTAGTATCTTACTATAGGAGATTTATTCACAGATTCTCTCATATAGCTAGCCCTATCTATGATCTATTCAGAAAAGAGGTTAAGTTCTAGTAGATACTATAGTAGCAACTAGTCTTTAATAAACTCAAGACCAGATTAATCCAGGCTTCAATTTTGAGAAGATCTAAATAAACTTAAGAGTTTATTCTACAGACAAATGTCAGTGTAATGGGGCTTGGAGCCATCCTTGTATAAAAAAAGAATAGTACTAAGTATATATAGTAGTCTATCTTAGCTGAGATACTCATAGAGCTGAGCAGTTCTATGAGTCATATAAGCTGGAATATCTTATAGTCATCTGGGCCATAGAGAAGTTCTACTGCTATCTAGCTAGAAGATACTTCACTATTCAGACAGACTACTCAGCACTTATCTGATTACTTACTATCAGTAAGCTAAAAGGAATTTATATCTAATGGATCATAAAGCTATAAGTATATAATGCCACAATCACTCACTACTCTAGAAGAACTAATATCAATACTGATGCCCTCTTATAGATACTCTAAAGGACTCAATCTTTACAAAATTACTATGAATAAAGAGCTATACTATGAAATTATCAGCTACCTAGGGCAGTGAAAGATACTCCTATATCTGGAAGAATAAATAAAAACAATTATTAATCAGACATAGAAATAATTCGAAACTGATAGAGAAATACTTAAAAAAGGACAGCAATTAGTTATTCCCAAACACCAGAAGAATTAAGTAATAAAGAAAGTATATGAGCAAGATCATATAGAAGGAATAAATATATAATAAAGTAAAAAGAACTATATAGTGGCTAGGAATAGAAGAAGATATCAGGCAATTTGTCAGAATCTATGAAAAATATCAGAAACAGAAGCAAGACTAATAGAATCAAGCCTCTGGATCAGCAGACATTGAGCTAATATCAATTGCTTATATTTCAATAGATATAATTGGCCCCCTACCTCTGACATTGATAGGCAATCAATATGACATTGTAGTTATAGACCTATTTACAAAATGGATAGAGACTGGGTCACTTAAGAAAGTCAATATATAGTCAATTACTGATTTCTTATATAGAGAAATCATCTGCTAATTCAAGATCCCAAAGTAAGTCACCACTGATAGAGGAACAGAATTTGTCAATCAGTTCTATAAAATTCTCTATAAGAAGTACAAGATCCAATATATCAAAACCATGACTTATCACATAAGAAAATGAATAAGTAGAAAGAACTAATAAGATTCTTAAGAATATTATTACTAAGATTTATAATGAATATGGAAACTGAAATCACTATCTTCTAATAGCATTATCTACTCTACTAGATATATAATTACAAAGTATATATTTTATACTATAAGAAATACTATTTGGTAAAGAAAGTTCTAGTAGAAGTTTATTAGTAAACAATAATACAATCTGGATATATATAGATATAAAGATATAGAGATTGTATCAAATTAGGAAAAAGGTAGAAGATATATAACTAAGGTGTAGGTATTATAACAGAATAATATAAAAAGACTTATAAGTCTCTGGAAATTATCAAAATAGAAAATAAAGTCCTGGTATATTGAAATATAGTAGAAGCATTTTGGTTATAAAAACTAAAGCCTAAGTGGAAAGGACCTTATTTGGTATAAGATATAAAAGAGATTACCTTTTAGCTATAAAAGTTCTCAGGCATAATAATCTCTATTATTATCTACCAAAACTGACTTAAGAAGTATTATGGTCAATAATTGAAGCACTGCAATAGTACTCAAGATCACTAGTACTACTCAAAAAGCCATTAAGAGATAATGGTACACCATCAAACTCCTGACTATAGAGAAATCTTATAATAATATCTGAAGTATTATATAGACTTATCTTTCTTGAATTTTGTACTTCAAGGTCTACCACTATAGAATAGAGTTCCAAGAGTACTTTAAGCTTAGACAGATACTCAATCAGAACCCAGAAATGAGCAATGATGATTGGATCACAGAATGCCAGCTCTTCTATATATAGATTACTATTGCCAAGAGAATTCACAAATTATTTCAAAATAATGAACCAGTACTAGCCTATCTGTAAGGAATAACCCCTTATAGACTCTAAGCTAATAAGATAATACTATTGAAAAATAGTGATATAATAAATTGTACAGTATAAGACTATATAGACCATCAAAATCTGGGAGTTTAAATAGATATTTCAGAAATGAAATCATCTATTCAGAAGGAAGTTGTGATGATAGAGCTAAATTTGGAAAAAGAAAATAAAGAATAGATATTTGATCACAACTAGTCTCAAATTAGTATAACTATATAGTTAGTAGTTCTCAATTTCAACAATTTCTAAATATTTTGAAATATTTGAAATTGAAAGGTCTGATATAATATAGCATTTTGATAATGTTGAAATATTTTGATACTTTTAAAATAACTCATAACTTAGTTATATAACTTAGCCATCACTTCATAGCTAGCAAACTTGTATAAATATGTATCTTAGTATCTTAGAGTGAATAAACCTCAAATTAAAAGTATTAGAAAAGAATAAATATACCAATAAAGAGATCTTTGAAATTATATCTTTGACATATTTGGCCTTAAGAAACTACTGACTTTGAGAGTTAAGAAGACAAAAATTCAAGATAAAGAAATCTGATATACTTACCAAACTTAGTATCTGCTATATTATAATATATTTATTACAGTATCTAGAGAGCTAGCTAATATCAAAGACTCTTCTACTCTTAGTAGTATTATATATTATGATGTATAGTATGAAATAGAAATAAGAATCAGGGAAAGACATTTGATTATAGTATCTGAATCTGATTTAGTATAGTGTAAAAATTGCCTTTACTATAGATACTGTATCTAAAACATTATCAGTGAAACTCTTGTTACTTTCATGAATTTCAGATAGGATTTCACATGAGATTCTACTTAGGAATTTCACATGAAAAAACTTGATACTTGGCTATATATTTAGTAGCAGAATTAGTACACAAATCTGTATAAATAACTCAGTAATTTATAGTAAATAAAAGAAGCTTAGTTCAGTTCTTTACATACTCTTCCCCCCCCCCCTTTCCAAATCCTTTCAACTTCCTAAGATCTGTGTCCCCTATGTTACAACTTGGTACCCATTGGCTAGTGATTAAGATAAATCATCACTTTTAAGCTGAAAAACGAACAACCACTACTGCCACTGCCGCCATACAGACCACCATGTCATGCATTATTTGTCTGCACCATCTATATTAATTGGTTGTTCCAGTTGTCAGTCTCATTTCTGTGAACTGTCATCGGTATTAAACAATAGACACTCTGCAAAGGACCGCATCATTGAGTTAATAGCCAGGTCACTCCTTAGTTCAAGGAGATAACAACATTACAAGAATTAATCACTGAAAATGCAAACCATCATGCCGAACAGACACTGTACAGACTACCACCCAATTTCGAAAAAGATGAATAGACTACTATATGAACCACTATCCAAAGAAGACTACTGTACAAACTGCAAAGATATCATATACGAACTATCACCCAAGTTAATTATCTGAAGAATGCTGTCATCTGACTTTTGATGACATATGAATGCCCTCTGATTTTTGAAGACATTGTTTGTCTGCGCCATCTACTGTTAATTGGTTGTTCTGGTTGTTAGCCTCATTTATGTGAACTGTCAGTAGGAACAATACTCTGGAAGGACACATTATTGACTGGATTGCTCCTTAGTTCGAGGGACAATGTTATAAGAATTAATTACTGAAATTCTGAACAAACTGCCATGCGAAGGACTGTTATGGAGAATAGAAAAGACATCATATACAAACCATCACCTGAGTTAATTATTTAAAGATACAAATGCTGCCCGACCTTTGAAGACGAGCCGTCACCCGAACTGTCACTCATCTGACTTTTGACAATATATGAATACCTCCCAACCTATGAATAGACTTCCCTAAAGAATTAAAGAATGTCGTATATGAGCCACCTAAGTGAAGAATCCTGCCCATTATACGAATGCTGTCATCTGACTTTTGATGACATATGAATGTTACCTGTTAAATAAACCACTCCTGATATATGAATGGACTGCCCTGGAGAATTAAAAAGATATCATATACGAACTATCATCTAACTTTAGATAATATACAAAACACTGCCCAATCTTTGAAGATGAGCCATCACCTGAACCATCACCCATCTGACTTTTGACAATATATGAACAGAATGGACCACCATACAATATACGAATGCCACTTGTTGTATATGAACTGCCCGAGCAAAGAATACTGTCCAACCTTTCAAAGATGCTACCACTCAATTTTTGAAGATGTCATCACCTTGAACTGCTGCCTGAATTAATTATTTGAAGACTTTTGAGACCCTGAAAAACATTCTGACCACTACTTGGATATAATATTATGAATATGTTTATACAGGGAGAACAAACATATAAATATTATAGGAATTTGAATAGGTATTTTTGTATCAAAAATAACCTATTCAGGGGGAAGATGTGATATATGGTATGAAATAAAAATAAGAATCAGGGGAAGATATTTGATCATAGTACCTGAATCTAATTTAGTATAGTGTAAAAATTGCCTTTACTGCAGACACTGCATCTAAAATATTATCAGTGAAACTCTTGTTACTTTCACAAATTTCAGATAGGATTTCACATGAGATTTTACTTAGGAATTTCACATGAAAAGATTTGATACTTAGACACATATTTAGTAGCAGAATTAGCACACAAATCTGTATAAATAACTCAGTATTTTATAGTAAATAAAGTCAGCTCAGTTTAGTTCTTTATATACTCTTTTCTCTTCATACAAAAATACTTCCAACAAATCAAGGTCCATGCTCTCTATGTTATAATATCTATAATCTTAGAGAATAGGGTATTGGTAATATATAGTTTTCTTTAGAAATTTTAAAAGTTTAATAGTTAGTAACTTAGCTACT
>RQIL01007443.1:0-22185 GCA_003951145.1 Jimgerdemannia lactiflua | reverse complement strand
TCTGGAATCCCTTCACCATGCAGTCGGCTTACCACAACATCGCAAAGCATCACTTGAGGAACTCGTTCGTGAACACTTCAGTACCATGTTAGCGGATGGCTCGGATGGAAAGAGAAACCTCGGAGTATGTTTCAGACGAACGATCGACGAACTTCCAACGCAGCAGCAACTGCTATTATATATGTGTTCCCTCTTCACCGGACCAATCACAGAAGGGGTGCTCGCATTCGTCCGTTACTTTGTCCAATACGTCGAAAAATTCGCAGAAAGGTTCGATTCTAGTATTGAGGCCATTTTACCGAACCTGCAAAAACTATGTGATAGCAAGTTGTTGTCAAAAAGAGGTGAAGAATACATGATCCACGCCGCTCTCAGGGTAGGCGTGAGACAGTGTAATTCAATGATGAAACTCCGACTTTGTTTGCCGATACTCGACCTATATGATGACACATTTGTAATTGGCGTCGCCAAGCCATCTGAGCATGGTAAGTAATACAACTGAAATAACTGAAATGTAATAATTTGATTCTCGTCTGCGCACCTGTTTTAACGATTTTCTTATTTTTCACCCCAGGAATTTCCATGGTGCTCGAATGTCAACTCCGAAACATCCAAAACCACGCTCGTAGTGAAGTGAAGAACAGGACTTACGGCGTACAATATTACGACATAGTCGACATTCCTGACACCAGCGATCACAAACTCAAAAAGGACGCTGTGCAGCAGCAAGTGTTGTTTGGCGGAGGGCTGGTCGTGTTCAGACGTAACGCATCCGAAATTCTCAAAGCTAGCTTTCCTCAGTTCTGCATGGAGCAAATCGTACCAATTGTGACAGAAAAGAAATCGGCGTTTATTCTGTGTTTGAAGCATACCGAATCCGAGCAAGTCAAACACTGTACCACATATGCTGAAGAGAATATACGTCTGATGAGGAAAGCCATGGAGACTTTGCGAACTAGTCTGGAGAAGACGCACTTTATAATTAGGACAGAACCTCCTCTAGGTGAGTTGTGTCTCTTCCACTCCCCGAGTAATGACTATCAAAAACAATGCAAACTCGCAATACTATTACCATCATCAAATACATAAACTGATAGGCATCACCCACGGAAAGGAATGGCTCTCAAATAATTTGCCAGGTGAGGAATATCTTTGGTATAAAAAGGTGAATGGGGGCAAATAATAGGAGTCGCTTCCTGACTGAACTGCCTTCAAATCACAAATAGCATCGGAAACCAAATTCGGCCATGTGAACCAATCAGCAAAGAAGATAGATTTCGGCAATGTCAACACATATGGACAATTTGTTGGGCGTCAATATGAGCTCCGAAGATTAGAAGAGCTGCTTGGTGACAAAAAAATTCGCTATATCACTATTCTCGGATTCGGTGGGATGGGCAAAACGGCGTTGGCAATTCAAGCAGCCAAGAACTTTAATGGCAGAGTTCTAGTGATATCTCTCGTTGGAAACCCAAGCTCCGATTCAGTAATCAAGATGATCGCCGAACTTCTCGACATCGACATCGAAATTGAAGCGGTTCAAGATCCTCAAGAGCGACAAAAGAAAGTGATGGCCAAGTTGACAAGTGGAGGGTCAATGCTGCTTTATCTTGATAATATGGAAGGTCTCCAACATGCAACCGAACGAGGAGACGCAGCGACGAAGAAGGACGCAATATCGTTGTTCAGATTTTTCAACCGAATATCGGAGAACGTCAAAGTTCTTGCAACATCAAGGATTGCACTCGGTTGGCCTAACGAACAATGTGTCGAGTTGAGCGGCTTAGTACCACACGACGGCATGGAGGTCTTTCGGCAATGGGCTTCTCAACGTTCGGATGACATTGACGACGACAGTGCAAAGAAAATTAGTCACCTTGCAGGTGGTCATCCATTGTCGATTCGTCTTCTTGGAGGTATGTTCAACAACTGCATGGAGCCTGTTGACGAATTCATCAGAAACTTCAGTGACCGGCTACAGAATGCAACAGACTTTTTTGAAGATCGTTATGATTCGGTCAATACCTGCATCCAGTATAGCTTTGATTACCTAGATGATACTCTTAAAGCACTGCTTGGTCAGTTAAAAATATTTGAGGTTCCATTCTCAGCAACGCTTGCGAAGAAGGCTTTGGATCGTAATACTACATTGGCATCATCTACGGAAAACAAATTACACAAACTCTGGCAACAGAGCTGGCTGAACGAACTCAAGTATGATTCAAGGTTTGGCGACTGGCGTCCCAGGTTTTTGGAGGATGACAAAAGGTTCTATACTCTACATCCTCGATTACGTGACTTCCTCGACCACCAGTTTGGCGATGCCACAGACACCTTTGCCATGTCGAATGATTCGGACATACAGTTCTATACTGCACTATGTTACGGAGTAGGTTTTGGCGTTGCGCATGATCTAAATAAGCGGATTGAGTGGTGCACTAAAGCTGCGACGAATGGACATTTGGAAGCGCAGTTAACCCTTGCTGCTTGTTTTGAGGAAGGTGGGGGAGGCGTTGACGTAGACAAGAAGGCGGCGTTTGAATGGTATTTGAAGGCTGCAGAAGCAGGCGACAAGGGAGCACAAAAAAAAGTTGCAGATTGCTATTGGAAGGGCATTGGCGTTGAGCAAAACGACGGCATTGCGGATGATTGGTTAGATCGTGAAGCTGAAAACGAGACAACTCCGTTGTCGGTCAAGTTCGAACTTTCTCTTCCGCTGTTACATCGCGCAGCAGATAGAGGACATGTGGCATTGATCCGATCGCTGCTTAATCACGAGCCCAATGCCGACTTGAAGGACATATATGGTCGGACCCCGCTGCACCTAGCTGTACGGAAAGGGCACATGGACGTGTTCGAGCTACTGGTATCTGAATTCAAAGCAGATTATAATGCAAAGGACAATAAAGGTAGCATGACAGTACACCACGCAGCAGAAAGCGGGCAAGTCGAATTCGTAGTCATGCTTATAACCGAGTTTGGTGTGGACGCCAACGCCAAGAATAAAAGCAGAGGGACACCGCTACACTTTGCCGCGCAAGCCGGGCACGTCGAGGTCGTAAAGTTGCTCGTGACCGAGTTCGGGACGGACGTCAACGCCATGATCGACAATGAATCGACGCCTCTGTTCTTCGCCGCAAAAAATGGGCATGTCGAGGTCGTGAAGTTGCTCGTGGACGAGCTCAAGGCGGACCCCAACGTCAAAAACAACAAAGGATTGACGCCGCTGCACTCTGCTGCACAAAATGGGCACGTCGAGGTCATGAAGTTACTGGCCGAGTTCGAGGTGGACGTCAACACCAAGAATAACGAAGAATGGAGGCCGCTGCACTTTGCCGCGGTAAACGGACACGTCGAAGTCGTGAAGTTGCTCGTGGGCGAACTCGGAGCGGACGTCAACGCCAAGTTCAACACCGGATCGACGCCGCTGGTGACTGCCGCGAATTCTGGGCACGTCGAGGTCGTGAGGTTGCTCGTGACTGAGTTCGGAGCGGATGTCAAAACCAAGAACAACAGCGGATGGACGCCGCTGCACTCTGCCACGTCAAACGGGCACATCGAGGTCGTGAAGTTGCTCGTGGGCGGGTTCGGGGTGGACGCCAACGTCAAGAACAACGACGGATTGACGCCGTTGCACGTAGCCGCGATGGAAGGTTACGTCGAGATCATGAAGTTGCTCGTGACCGAGTTCGGGGCGGACGCCAACGACAAAAGCAACAACGGAGTGACGGCGTTGCACCATGCCGTGTCGAATGGGAACGTCGAGTTCGTGAAATTGCTCGTGGCCGAGCTCGGGGCCGACGTTAACACCAAGGACATCGACGGATCAATTCCGCTGCACTCTGCCGTGGCAAACGGATACGTCGAGGTCGTGAGGTTGCTCGTGGCTGAGTTCGGGGCGGACGTCAACGCCAAGAACAACTACGAATTGACACCACTGCACAGGGCCGCGGGAGACGGGCACGTCGAAATCGTGAAGTTGCTCGTAACCGAGTTCGGGGCGGACGTCAACGCCAAGAGCAACGACGGATCAACGCCGCTGTTTTTTGCCGCGAGAAATGGGCACGTCGAGGTCGTGAAGTTGCTCGTGGCCGAGTTCGGGACGGACGCCAACGCCAAGAACAACGACGGATCGACTCCGCTGCACCGGGCCGCGGCGGACGGGAAGGTTGAGGTCGTGAAGTTGCTCGTGGCCGAGTTCGGGGCGGACGCCAACGCGAAAGGCAACAATGGACATATTCCACTGCACTACGCCGTACAAAATGGTCATGTTGAGATGCTAAAGGTCTTGATAAGCGAGTTCGGAGCCGACGTGAATGCGAAAGGCGAAGATGATAATACATCACTACACTTTGCTGCCAAAGAAGGGCACATCGCGATTGCGAAGTTACTCACAACTGAATTTGGTGCGAATGCAAACTTGAAGGACAAGAATGGTTGTAAACCGCTATACTTTGCTGAGAAGCAGGACAACGTCGAGATGGTGAAGATACTCACAGAAGCACTCGGTGCAGACGACATGACCAATGAAGCACCGAAGCTTGGAACCGCACCGAGTGTGATTCTCCAGCATGAGCACCAAGATAAAACGATCTTTGCAAACAATCTGGCATCCTCCAAGCAGAGAGACACCGCCTACGGATTGAGTAAAAGAATCTCCACAGACGAAGATACCAAGGGTATTACCTCCCCAGAACGTACTGTTGTCGCCCGCAAGGCCACGACAGCCAGCAAGATTACGACAGGAAAGACCGCCACTGCGAAAACGACTGCCTCGTCATTAACCGCTACAGCTGCAAAGTCCCGAAGCTCCCCAAAGGTGGCTTTGGCTGTAAGCGTCTATTATATCATTTTGTGTTGCTAGGCCTGTTCCAACCGTCTCATAATATCCCAAATGAAATAGATGAACACCACACCAGCTGCAGCTCATAGGAAAACTCGCACAGCAACTCTGACTGAGTCCACTTCTGCCAAGAAAACTTCCCCAGCCAGGTCTGTCGCATACCCCAAGGCACCCAGAGAAGCTCATCCTGTAGCAGCCGAAAAGCAGACTCCAGCCAAGGCCTCCCCCACTTCGAAGAAACCTTTCACACCAACGCCTGCCATAGTTGACAAAATCAAATCAGAGTCCATCGCCATCATCGTTCAGGAGCCAGAGCCCAGCACATTCAACCCGTCATCGCATTCCAAATCCACTGACTCAAGAACCCCTTCAGATAAGCAGCTCCGCCCCTCTTTAGAACCATTAAAAGGCCTAAGGTCAAAATCGCCCTCGCGCATCCCTATCAAGTCGTCAACCAGCATGAATAGGAACAAGAGAATATCGCCACCAGAGCCACGTTGTTGACATCCAATACTAGGCAATTACAGATTTAACTGATTTTATTCAATCAATTCCAGGAGCAGCTGTTGTTATTTTGCCGACTATAACTCGGTTGTTAACTTCTAATAGCGCCCGAAAGCACATTCACTTAGTTTGCTGTCTCGCTCGCCCTGACTCTCTTCTGTCTCACACCCGTTCAGAGTCAATTGTTTCAATAAAAAATGACCCCGAATTGTTGTCCTATGTTTCCAACTGCCAAGTCACCATCTCGAACAACACAATCCTTACCCAACCCATGACTATACTGCAACCCACCACTATATATATTATAATAAACCATTATTACTAGACCCATTCAACCTTCAGAATGATGAGTGATATTCTATATCTTTATTTTAAATATTTACTATAAATCAATAAATATTAAAGTTAAACTTATTATAAATATTCTCAGTAGAAGAAGAAAGAGGAGTATTGTTTATTGATACTGAGCAAGTTATATATAGAAAATTAGAATTTCAATACTTCTACTCAATAAGATATTGTAACGTGCCTGGCTCAATAGAGGCAAATTACAAGGTTGGGTGGCTGTATAGATTGGCTTGAGCCCCCAGTTACTTTGTCAAAAAGCAACAAAATGTTCTAATAATATGTATAGGTTTGTCTTGTATTGGATTGGTATCTAGTGGTATAATATTCAACAGCTGGAGACTTTCTGCATGCAATTTCCTAATTTGGCAGCATTCTCAGTGGATGCACAGTAGGCAATTTCTGTGTTACACAGCAATCTGGGTAATCTGTCTGTAATCAGACCTCTCAAATTTGGTGGATTTCCTTAAAAAGTGGGCTCTCTGGGAACTGGGCAATCAGTTATTCCTTAAAGGGAGCGGGTTCTGGATATGGGTTGCTTGCATGATAGGCAATCAGATTGAACAGTGCAGATTGAGTGGGCGAAGGCTTTGAACGATACAGGTGAATGATGTGGATCAGTGGAATGCAGCAGATTGGCGGATGAGAATGTAGTGGACTTAAGCAATGCGGACGAATGATGCAGATAGAACGAGACAGATTGGCAGAATGTGGCAGATCGGCAGATAAAAGGTAGAATGATGCAGACTTGAAAATGGCAGACTTCGGCTGGCAAAGTTATGTTAGGACTGCTTTATTTATGTGACAGATCACTGCAAAGGTGTGTCAAGACTGGCTTTGAGAGGTGGATTTCTTCAGGCTTATCTGGCAAGTGAACCAAAAATGGCAGACTTCTTTGTATTGGAAAGTGGACCAGAGTGGAAATGAAGAACCAAGCTCACAATCTCCTAGAAGAGACTCTAGAGTGGGCATTTCTCCTAAGTGTTGCAATCCAATCTTTAGAACTAAGAGGCTCTGGGCAGGCATATCCCTCAAAGTATTATAAGTAGACTTGTCTTTTGCTTTGGATTCAATTTTGGAACTGAGGTTTATTTACTCTTGTCTCTAGGGTATTTTATACATTGTGGTTACTACTTTGGTTGCTATCTGTCTAATTATAGATTGCTATTCATGGTGTGTTTGGGGTGACAGCCATTGTCAGGGTGATAGCCACTATCAGGATGACAGCCACTGTTAGGAATTTTCTCTATTTTAGCTATCTGGGTATTTATACAATTTTCTGCAGCAATGGTTGCTGTGCTGGTTACTATGCTAAGTGTTTATATCATCTGGTTCATTTGCATCATCTGGCTAACTATGAGGGGTTCATGTCATCTGGCTATTCATGTCTTCTGGCTTTAATTTGGGTAGTATGTTTTGTGGTCTATCACATCAGCCCCCACTAAAGAATGGTCTGTCCCAGACTATCCTTTAGTCATCATTCCAGTAGGCATAAGCATCTTCAGCATCTATGCCCATACCATCATCTCCTTCTATATCTGGGTCACTCTATTCAAGTTCCAGCTCTTCTTTTTATTCTTTAGGAAATAGGATGTCAAGTTGTTGAAGGATACTCTGAAAGGTGGTTTCATTCATCTGGTGAATATCATTGAGGCTGAGATGAGACTGTACCAGGGCTCCAACATTTTGTTTGTATAGGGTATAGATTCATTTGGCAGTTCTTGCTTCTCTGAGGGTGATTCTGGCTGGGCTCCTGATATAAGGTTGGTCTGTCAACAATTGTCTAATATTGTAGAAGGCCTGCAGATGGTGGATCTGAAGCAATCTCTGGACAATGGTGAGATTCTCTTGATACTTCTGGATCAATTGCATTGGAGTTCCTTCAAGTTGGCAGAACTGAGGCAAGAGAATTGGTAGGGCTTGGAAGAAGCTAAGGATGAGGTCTGGAGGCATTGGTCTATTCTCTAAGTCATGGTTTGTGCAGATAAATCTTGAGGCAGTTGATGTGAACCAGAGTTCTTAAGATTTGTCCATCTATGCTTCTTATATAGATGCTGATTCCTCTGATGTTGTGTACAAGATATGGTCCTTCCCATTTCAGTTCTAGTTTGGCAGCAAAGTTTGTTTCAATCATGCTTCTCTAAACTAGGACTTGATCTCTAATCTTGATCTTCTGATCCTTCTGCTTCTGGTCATAGTACTTCTTTTGTCTTTCTTGGGCCTTGATAATCTGGTTTTGGGCATCTTTTCACAACTGATCTTCTTTTTCAAGAAGCTTTCCAAGATTCTTATGGTCAGTAGTTCTGGTCCTCTTAGCAAACATCATTTCAAAGAACTTTTGTTTGGTTGAGGCAGCAGGGGTGTTTTGGATTTCCCACAGGATTTCAGATAAGCAAAGATCCCAATTGGTAGGATCAACCTTGGCAAGTCCTTTCTTGATGATCTGGTTTATTCTTTCAGTCATTCTATTGGTTTGTAGATGGTAGGAGGTAGTTCTTTTCAGGTAGATCTCATGAATTCGTATATAACTTGAGATTATGTTGTTTACAAATTCAGTTCCTCAATCAGAGATGAGTTCTTCAGGGGGTCCATATCGGTGGGTGAGGTCATGCAGATGTTCAACAATAGTCAGGGCATCTGCAATCTCCATGGAGTATGCTTCAGGCCATTTGGTCAGATGTTTAACAAATACTAAGATGTATTTGTTTCATTTTGGTATTACTGGCAGGGGTCCAATTATATCTACTCTCCATCTTTAGAAGATGTAAGTGGGTGGAGGAATCAGTTGCAGAGGGGCTTGATAATTCTTCTTTCCTTGATACTTCTGGCAGGTATCACATTTTTGTATGATGTCTCAGAATTGTGCTCTGAGGTGGGGCCAATGTTGATATTGTTCTCAAATCTTGTCTTCTGTACTTATCTGTCCTTGGTGGGCTTTCTGGTGTTCTTGTCAGATGAGGTCTTCTTGCTCCTTGATGGTCATGGGAACTTCTTTAAGAGTGCAGTTCTGGGGTACACCCTTCCTTTGGTTCATTGAGTCATGTGGGAAAGAACATCAACATTGTTGTGAGTTCTTCCTACTTTGTAGATGATGTTGATTTTATAATTTTGAAGAATAAGGATTCATCAGGCAAGGATTCCAGTGGAGTCTTTTCAGTGCAGTAACCATTTGAGAGCTGTATGGTCTGTA
Source organism: Jimgerdemannia lactiflua (assembly GCA_003951145.1). NCBI lineage: Eukaryota > Fungi > Mucoromycota > Endogonomycetes > Endogonales > Endogonaceae > Jimgerdemannia > Jimgerdemannia lactiflua. Next base: position 13,303 of record RQIL01007443.1, on the reverse strand, counting down.
ATCAGGGTGAACTTTCTTCCAATGAGGTAATGTTTGAATAAGGTGACCACCCATATGACTGCAAGACATTCCAATTTAGTGCTCCCATAGTTGGTATGCTGCTTATTGGTGGCTCTGCTTGCATAAGCTATCACATGGTATTGTTTGTCAGGTCCTTCTTATGCAAGGATTGCTCCAAGGCCATTCTTGGATGCATCAGTATACAGAATGAAAGGTTTCTGCAGATCTGGTCAGACTAGGATTGGTGCTGAGGTCAGGCAGTATTGTAGTTTTCAGAAGGCTTCTTCTTGTAGTTCTTTCTATTAGAACAGTACTCCTTTCTTTAGCAAGGTTCGGATTGGGGCAGAGATTTCAGCAAATCTCTTAATAAATCTTCTGTAGTAGGATGCAAGCATCAGGAAAGACAGGGCTTCCTTTGGGGTCTTAGGAACAGGGAAGTTGTTGACTTTTTCAGTCTTCTTGGAGTCTGCATGTGTTCCATCTTTAGAAACTATGAATCCAAGGAATTCAAGCTTCTGTTTGCCAAAGTAGCACTTCTTTGAGTTGAGTCTCAGGTGGTTTTGTTGGGTGAGTTTGAAAAACTCTTCAAGGTCTTGCAGGTGGTCTTCAAAATTTGCTGAGTAGATATTGAAATCATCCACATAAACAATCAGGCAGTAGTGAATGAGAGAGGCATATACTGAGTTCATTATTTGCTGGAAGGTTGGAAGTGCATTGCAGAGTCCAAAAGGCATTCAGAGGTACTCAAACAATTTTTCTAGGGCAAGGAAAGCTGTCTTTTGAATGTCTTTGAGGTCTATTGGTATCTCATGGAATCCTGCAAATAGGTCCATACTGCTGAAGTATCTTGCATTTTGTAGCTGGTCTAATAGGTCATCAATTTAGGGCAAGGGGTATGTATCTTTTTCAGTTACTGTATTGAGTTTCCTGAAGTCTACAACAAGTCTCCATCCTCCTTTTTTTGGTATGATAAGTATAGGGCTGGCCCAAGGACTGGTGGAGGGTCGGATGACTCCATTGTCTAAGAGTTCTTGTATATATTCTTTTTCGAATATCTTCAAGTGGTGAGGTATCCTATATGGTTTCTGTTGGATGGGTGTTGCATTTCCTGTATTTATACTGTAGTGGTATGATGGGTTATATAGCAGGTTGCTATAGTCTGTAGTGAAGATGTCCTGATATTTGTGAAGGAGTTCAGTCAATTGTTGTTGTTGCTGAGGGGTCAATTCTTCTCCAATGTTTGTGGAAGGCTTCACTTTCTCCTGGGTCGCAGAGGGGCCTTTCCTTTCTTCTGTGACCTTTTGCCATTTCCCTATAAGTTTAATTTATAAACTTCTCTGTGTGTTTGGTTGAGATAAGGCACCAGATATCTAATGATGGTTCCTTTTGGCAAGATGATGTTGTCCCAGCTTGTATTGGTTGCTTAGGAGTGTACTGGATTTATCTTATTGGGGAATGTGTACTCTTTTATGTACAGATTTTGGATTTCTTCATTGAGTTTGAAGAAAAGATTCCTGGGGTCTGGTGGTGCAAAGATTTCGATGGTGGTTTGCTCTTCTGGCTCAAGAATGAGGTTCTTGTGAAGCTTTACTGGTTAGTGGAAAACTTGCTAAGGGGTATTTGTTTTGAATCAGCTAACCTAAAGGAGATGTACTTCCTTCTTGTCTGAGCTTCCAAATCCTTTGGTTTGTCTGGTTCCTTGAGTGAGCTTGAGTACTTCTTGCAGCTGAGGAGTCTTGTATTCGAGGAAGACTGTCTGTATAATTTTGTCTCCTTTGTTGATTCAAATCCATTCACCACTTCCATTTCTTAAGATGACCTTGATTTTGCCTATGTATCCTGGATCAATGGTTCCTCCTTCAGTAGAGAGTCCTTTGAGGGCTAGTCCAGATCTTGAGGTCAACTGGATGTAACTTCCTTTTGGTGGTTGCATGGCAATACTAGTTCTGATGAGCTTGGTACTTTCGGGGCCCATAGTGGTGTCATAAAGACTGCTGAGATCATAGCCAACATCTTCTTGGTATGCCTTCTTGGGTGGAATTGCATTGGAGTGAAGCAGAGTGAACTGTGCAATGTTCTTGCCAAGTGTAGGCTGTCCATGGGCTGAGGCTTCTGTGGCATTAGATTTCTAACCTCTGATGTCTAGGTGTGGCCATCTTGCTCTGGTGGAGGGGTCTCGAAGATAATTGATTCCTCTTTTTCCAGTGGGGTCTAGGGCTTCCATGAAATTAATAGCATCATCTATCCATCCTTGGTGAGTTGCATGGAAAATGAGAGCTATGATATCTTCTCCTAGGTTATATATCTTGAGGGCCTTTCTTGTAGGCTTCTTCTTTTTCTCCTTTCAAATCTGGGCTTGGTCATCTCCTCTTTTGAGTGTATGTACAATCACATCCTTGCTTAGATGGATCTTTTCATGTTGACAAGGCCAGCATCTTAGGTGCTTTCCATAATGGCAATATCCCATAGCCTGGAAGTACTTCTTTCTTTCTTCAATTTCTCCTTACTTTGGGAATCTGCATCCATTCACATCATACTTTGGTGGAAGAGTAGAGAGGGGTTTCACTTCTGTCTGGGTGTAGAATCCTATACCATATCTTCTCTTTGCAAGTATGGTGACTGATTCTTGGAATGAGGTTCCTTCTGTAATGATTTTTGGCAATTTCGGTTCAATAGACTGCTTGGACTGCTGGTCCAATATATGGCATTGATAGCAGTAGTCTCTTGGTGAATGGAAAATGACTTGGTGGGGGCATCTGCCCATTCGAAAGGCTCTCTCTTAATGGATTTTGGGCCTTGGGATGACTGGTTGTGAGCTGGGTCCAGCTTCTTCTTCACTCCAGGGGGGGGGTTGTCATCTTCTCCTTCTTGTGGTGTCCAATTTGGATCAGCCCATGTAACAATTGCAGGAAGCTCTTCATTTTCGGAAATGCCATCATCTTCTTCCTCTGGTGGTTGGTCCCAAATTACTTATACTTCTGCTGCTTTGATTTCAGGGTTGGGCATGACTTGTACATAGCTTTTCAGCTGAGTGTTGTGAAGGCATTTCTTCTTCCTTCTTCTGTATTCAGGACATATAGTTCTAGGGCTTATTCAAGTTCCCATATGTCTGGATGAGTGTTTCTCATATTTCTGTCTTTGAAGACATTTGGTGCATCCTCTGGCTTCTCTAGCAATGGCTCCAATTGTGATAGAGATAGTATCTTGTGTCCACACATTATCTTCTGGTCTGTCTTCTACTATGTTAATTTGGGGCCTCAGTCTGGGGTCATTGTCATTTTCGGAATCCTCTTCTTCTTCTTCTTCTTCTGTAGTGGATTCCTCACTGCTGGCATATTCTTCTTGAATAGTCACCTTCTTCTTCTTCTTTGATGGCTTGAAGCTGGTGACTTTGACTCAGTACTTCTTTCCTCTGTAGTCGAATTTGAGTACTTGTTGACCAATGTTGACATCTGCATTCATCTCCTTCATCCAATTGGTGCCAAGGATCATATCATAGGTGACAGCTTTAGTCACAACTGCCTTGGGGATAGCAAACTGAATATGTCCAAGGGTGATGGTAATGTTTCAGACTTCTCTCAGGGGTTGAGTTCAGGCTCCATCTGCTACTATAATGCTGAGGCTAGAGGATCCATCAATGGGCCATTGAATACTATTCAGGAATTTCTTGGCAATGACACATACAGCTACTCCTGTATTAATGAGGATTTTCACCTTTTGGCCTCCGATTTCTCCAAACAGATAAGTACTGACATGCCTTTCTGCAGCTTGTACTGCTGGGGTTGTTGGTTCTTCTTGGGGGATGGGAACTCTTCCTGTGTAAGATCTGGTAGTTTGCAGTAACTTATTCCTTACTCCAGCAGGTGTCAGTTGAAGGAACTACAGGAGTGGAACTTCCATCTTGGCTTCTTGGATCTTCTTCCAAGCTTCATTGTAGATATCCTGGGACATGGTCTTTGGAATGTATTTCTTCTTGGATTTTGGAGTCTTGGTTTCAGATTCTGGTTCTTCTTCCATTTCTTCATTAGCAGATTCTGGTAGGAGATCTTCTCCATTGATAGTAGCTCCTGGGATGAAGGGTGAAGGAGAACAGGGAGGTGTATCAACCTGCTCTTCTTCATCTTCCTCTTGAATAGTTCTCCTGCTTGTTCTTTTAGGAGGCTTTCCTACTGCTCTGGAGTGGCCTACTGCTCTCTTTCTCTTTTCTGCTGGATAGACTGTTTCATATTCAGCCTTGGTTAGATACAAGTCCAGGTCACTGTATTCTTCACTGTCATTCTGCTCATAGTCTTCTACTGAGTGAGCTTCTGTCTTCTTATTGTAGGTATTCTTTCAGTTTGGTGGTTCAGAATTTCTTGAGCTATCTTGGTTGTTGCATTTGGGAGCATAGTGTCCTTGTTGTCCATATTTGTAGCATTGAATCTCTGCTCTATCTCTTGAAGGATAGTTTCAACTATCAGAGGAGGGATAGTTCCTCTGGTAATCCCGATTTTCATGTAGAGGGTATCTTGGCTGATAGTTCTGATTTTCTCAAGGAGGATATCTTGGCTGGTAGTTCCGATTTTCACATGTGGTGAGCCTTTCAATCTGCCCAACCAGTCTGTCTACTTTTGAATTGAGGTCTTGAATCTCATTCTTGTCCTTCTTCCATTCTTTGGTGGGCTTCTCTTCTTTTGATTCTCCTTGAAGGATTCCTTGCAGGGCCTTGACCAGGAGGTCTTCTTTGTCTTCTTTCCAGTTATCAGTCCAAGTAGTTCCTTGTTTGACATCAAAGTATCCTTGGGCTGCATCTACTTGCTCTTCAGGCTTCCTGATGCCCAGGGTTTGGACATGTTAAGCAATGTTGGGTGGGATTCCATTCATGAAGGTCATTGGACCAATGATATCTTGATTGACAGCATTGAATCTGGCAGTATGCATTCTCTTCTGAATTCTGGTGAAGAATGCTCTTGGAGATTCTCCAAGGTTCATCTTCATTCCCATGATGGATTCTTGAGCTTTGTGGTGGGTTTCATTTCCTGCATATTTTTCAATGATCCAGTATTGCATGGCCTCATATTGTTCTTCTTCTGATTTTGCATTCTCCATGACATCTCCTAGGTCTGTATCAACATCATTTGCAGTTCTGGTGAAGATACCTTTAGCTGGTTCTCTCAGTTGTGCCTTGAAGACATTGATTCATCTTTGGGTTAATAAATCTCTCAGGGCTGCTATTTCTTCAATTGCATCTATGAATTCTCTTGGATCCTCTTCTGGGTATTCTGCAAATGTGGGTAGAGTTGTATCCATTTCATCTTCACTATCTTCTGATTCTGTTTTGATCTCTGAATCTAGTTCTGAGTTGTTGGCTATTGATGGATATGAACTTGAAAGTACTGAAGATCTGAGAGATGGTGCTCTTCTCAATACTATTCTTGGGAGTCTTGTAGGTTGAATTCTTCAGATTGGGGTTACTGGTCTGGATAAATCAAAGAAGACTCTTGGGGGGAATCTTTCAAGATGATTGTTGAGGTCTTAGATGAGATTGTTAAAGTCTTGATTGGTATTGTCTACTTCGTCTGATATAAGTTTGTCAAAATCTCTAGTTGGTATATCTGCTGGTGGTACTAGTGGAGGATTTTGTATAGTGCTGGCTTCTGCAATGTCAGATCCTTCTGATGCTGAGTAGTATCTGATTCTAGAGGCAATTATATCTCTTCCTATCCAAACACTTTGTAGAGCTGAGATTTCTTCTCCTGTAGTAGCTGAAATTAATACTGTGTCAAAGGTTGCAGTGGTGCTGGTCTCCAGGTTGAAGGTTGGGTTCTGTGAGCTGAAAAGTCACAATATTTCTTTTGAGAATATTCTCAGTTGAGCCTCCAAATATAATGTCTCTCCAAAAGTCCTCCAACACCACACACTCTCCTAGCCAATACTCTGGGGTCTGCACCACCCTGCCAGTCTGCCCAACCCCCAAGCACTCCTCACACTCAAAGTCTCCTCTGGCAACTAAGTGCCTAGTCCTATAATTCAGCATCACATTTCGCCTCATCACTCTCCACCACACCACTCAGAACTTTGGGGGGATCCACTTCTTCACCTCTGCCCCCCAAGCCCATAGGTCTGCCCAATCCCACTCCTCTCCAATCCCCATGCCTTACCATCCAACTGGCCAGAGATCCAGGCCAAAGCTCTTTTGGCTCTCCACTCCATTGCCAAGGCAAAAATCGATCACTGGTGACCCTCCTAGCAATAGCCTATGCCACTACCACATTTCTGGCCCCCAGTGTTCCTCCACCTCATTCCCCGCCCAACAAAGTCCAATCTGATGTCCTCCTTCAATCACTCCCCACCAGAATCCTCTATACCTAAGCCTCCTACTACTGCCACACCTGACCACCTCCAATAAGTCTCCAGATGACCCCCTGGGGGCATATCTTGCTTCCCACACCTTTTGCATTAGGGGCACCCACCCTCCCCCTCTCAGTACTGCTGCTCTTTGGAGCCACTATACTCACAGGCAATAGAACTTCTTAGGAAAGTCCACCAGTCCCAGGCCACCATGCTCCACTGGTAGCACCAGGGTCTCTCAGCTAATTTGACTTTGCCTCCCAGCCCAGATTCATTCCCTTGCCAGCTTCAGCAATCTCTTCACCACCCGAGATGGAAAATCCAAGTGGTATACTAGGTACCATAGCTTCAGTATCCAGTAGACATTCAGTATCATCACCTGCTCTGCCAGGGAGATATGATGCCCCCCCCAGCTTTTCAGTGTATCTCCCCAAATCTGCACCCTCCCCTTCCACCAAGCCCTTGGCAGCACCAACTCATAAATCAAGAGGAAGATGCCTAAGTATCTGACTACCACTCCTGCTGGTACCACTGTCCCTATAATATCGCCACCAACTATTTCATTTTCAAGCACCATTATCTCACACTTGTGCCAGTTCAGCTTCTGGCCCGAGCACCTTTCATACCAGCCAACTGTCTCCTTGAGCTCTCCCACATTCTGGACCAAGCCCAGACCAACCACCATGTCATCTGCAAAGGTGCCCACCTTCCAATTCACCCCTAATACTGTCAACCCTCCAATTCACCTCCTAATCCGATCCAGAAGTAGTTCCAGTGACAGAGGATACAGAATAGGGGACAGTTGGTCCCCTTGCAGCACTTTACTCCCCAGTGAGAATGGAACTCCCTGATGACCATTCACCATTATAGCTACCTTGCTTCCCTCCAGCATCTGCACAATGGCCTACCCCAATCCCCCTGGGATTCCAATTCTAGCCAGTACCTTCTCCAACCACACCCATTGCACTCTGTCATATGCCTTCTCTTGATCCAAGAAGACCAGCCTTCCATCCACTCCTGCCGCTCTTGCCTCTTCAATGATGCCATACACTCATGCTGTGCTATCTCTAATCAGTCTTCTATCAACAAAGCCACACTGTTCCTCCCCCAGGACTTGCTGTGCCACTGCCTGTAAACATGCCACCAGTATCTTCATTATCAACTTTCTATCCATATCCAGAAGCATGATAGAGTGCCAGTTCTTCCAGTCCTCTCTCAGCTCCTTATCCTTATAAAGGAGCACTACTAGATCCAACTCCTGTCCCCCTATTCAATTTTCCAAGTCAATTACTACTCCACACATCTCCTTTATCTCCCCAAGCACACCTTCAATATTCACTATTTTCTTCCAGAAATCCCATGGCAATCCATCCTCCCCTGATGCTGTTCCATTCTTCATAGCCAACAGCACTTTCAGAATTTCATTCTTCTAAATGGGGTGGGTAAGCTCCCCCAATCCCTCAGCCTCAGGCAGAGTCCACTCCTCCAAAATTCCTTCTATAGTCTCACCATTCTCCCCTCCCTCCTCCTCACTCCACAGGTTTCCCCAATGCCCCTTGAGTGAACCCAGGATACTCTGCACCCCTATCACTATTTTACCATCTTCTCCTATAATTCCTTCCCATCTCTGCCATACCTTGTGTGCTCTCAAAAGCCTGGTGAGATACTTTGTAGGCCTTTCTCCTTCCTCCAGCCTCTGCCACCTCAAACATGCTACCATCCCCTGAACCTGTAGCTCCTCTTCCTCCCTTATGGAATCCTTCAGCTCTTCAATTTCCATCATCATTCTCTCCATCCTCCACTCTTCTCCTTCCTCCTCAGACCCCTTCAGGCCCCCACCAGATGCCATCAGGAGGCCCTCTAGTTGGCATGAGATTTCCATTAAGTACTTTTTCCTATTTCTCCCCTTTGCTCTCCCCACCTCCCCCTAATATATCTGTGTAGCTGCCTTTAGCTTTAGCCTCTGATCCCCTACAGCCAACCCTTCCTTTCTCCAGTGTGTGATACTATCTGCCACCTCTACCCTCCATTGTTCCCACACCCCCTTGTTCTTTAACAATGCACAGTTAAGTTGCCAATGTCCAGGCCCATCCCCACTCCCCCCAAATGTTCCCTGTCCTACTATCCCCCAGTGATCAGACCAAGGGCACCACATCACCTCTAATGCTCTCCAAACATCCATCCCCCAACAGTCTGCTATGAGGATCCAGTCAATCTGCATTCCCAGTCCATGCACTCAGTGAGTATAGACTGCCCTATTCCCCCACTTCTGGTGCCTTGCATCTCCCAATGTGCTCAGTCTCTCCATCTCCTCCCATCTATCCAATCTTCTGCTTCTACCTGTCCCAGCTAGTCCCCCATCTGATCAGTCCACCATGGCATCCCTGACCATATTAAAGTCCCTTCCAAGTATGTCAACTCCAGCTTCTACCAAAGTTCCACTTTCCAACAGCCCCTCTATCCAAGTTACTCTCTCCCCTCTTTCCACTGGGTAATAGCAAGAGCTCACCACTATTGGCCCCCACCCAGGCCTTACCTATACCCCCTATAGCAATAATTCTCCCCAACCCCTGGTGTCTCTTAGTACTCCTTTGTCTTTCCTTATCAAAATTTCAACTTTTCCTCGCCATTCTGCTACCCTTCTCCATTCTTTTGACCAGTTTAACTTGTCTACCTCATCTTCACATCTCACATCCTAAAGTAGAAAAACATCTGATTCCAAATCTTTTAGCCATACAAAAATATTTCAATGTCTCCCTGATCCCCTCAGCCCATTGACATTGAGTGAAAAAATATTGGTTGTACTGTTCATATTGAAGAATGTATGAGTTGCTTGCCCACCCTAGATCTCCATATTCTGATCCATCCTAGACAAATCCAGCTCCCTCTTAGCTTCCAGCTCCACTTCTTCTCTCTCCTTAGCCTCCAGTACCACTAGAATCTCCTGCACATCCTCAGTGTCCTTCTCTTCCATCATTGAGCAATAATCCTCACATACTGCTATCCACATCTCCACTCCATTCCAGGCATTCCACCTCTCAACCACCATCTGACATGCCACTCCTTTCATCTCCCCCTCTCTCGCAGCATCCACCTCATACCTCTCATCTTCCAGCAGTGTCGCCAAATGCAATGTTGTCAGCTTCCCTACCACACCAACCCCATACAGAATATCACTCCAGTCCCTCTCACCCAGCAGTCAAAAGTCAACATCTCCTAGCTCCTCATCCACCAGTTCCATCATCAACCTTTGCAGCCAGGGCCCCTCTCCCACATACTCCCCCCCTAGAGTCCTCACCCTCTTCTCCACCATCTGTGCTCTATCCAGGCTCATACTGGCTGCTTCATCCCACTCCTCATCTGATGCATCCACCAGGCTCTCACCAGATACCCCAACTACCCTGCCCCCAAGGCCAATTCCAGGACACCAAATCAGACATTCTTTGCACCCTTCATCACAACATCCTCCATCACTGTCTCTTCCCCTCCCATAGCATCCTCTGGCCTCTTATTCTCCTTATTCTCGTCAGCATCTTGCTCTTGCCTCCAGTCATCAAAGCCCTGCTCTTCTTCAGTGCCTGCCCTACCCCATTGGGGGGCATGTACAGAGAACATGGATCCTTCAGACCCCTTCTGCCCTCTGCTCTCCTCTGCAGTTGCCCCTGTCTCTTCCTTTTTTGCCCCCACCCCAAGCCTTGCCAGAAGCTCCTGCTGCTGCTTCCTCCCCTGAGCCCTTTCCCATAATATCTTATCTACTCGAATCTTCTTCCCATTGACATCCACCACTATTGTCGCCATTTTGAATACTCACTAAGTCTTCTCCCTCTGCTCCACTGCTCTCTCTAGCTTCCAAAACACTATCAATAAGTCCTCCTCCTTCTCCTCCAAACTCCTGACTCTAGATACCTTACACTCAAAGAGCTCCCACTTCAGCACTCTGGGCCAATCTCTTCTCTTCCCTGTTGCCTCCTTCCCAGCCACTCTCAGCCATACCTCCACATCTCCAGTGCGGAAAGACGTCCCTTCCCACATCTAAAACCCAACATCTACCACCTTGCTATACTCTTGTATTACCCTTCCAACTCTCACCTTTGTCTCCTCCATCAACACTATTGAGACCCCCTTGACCACTGGATGCACCACTCTAGGGTCTCAGTGCAGACACCTTGTCATCAGGACAGTGACCTCTCCAACTCGCACCCCTTTAGCCACTGCTGCCAATATATATTCCTCTTTAACAAATCCAACTTCCACTCCTTCAAGCCCCTTCAAGAACTTCACCAAGGCCACCTCACTCAATTGCCTGCCCAGAAGTGCCAGTACTGCCCTAGCTGTCACTGCCAGCCCCCAGAAGCTAAGTATGACTGCAAATTTTGATATGGACTTCTTAAGTAATGGTGCTACCACCAGCCCCATTACACTATTAGCCAGGTCACCCTTTTATGTTACTGACAATCTCTCAGCTGCCCCCTTAGGTTGATCAGCAGCCACATCTTTTTTTTTTTCCAGATTGCCAGTCTCGCCACTATTAGCAGTCACACCATCTCTACTAGCCCCACCTCTACTAGTCTTCTGCCCTCTGCTGCCTGGCTTATTACTCCCACTGCCACCAAGCTTTCCCTTCACCCCTCCAACTTGCTGCCATCCATCCTTGTCACCCCCTCTAGCCCCACTCTTCACAGCTGCTGCAAAGCTCTCTGATCTCTCACTCCTCTCCTCTTCTCCAGCTCCTTGACCACTCCCCACACTGCTCTTGACAGTCACCTTTCCAAAAGACCCCATCCCCAGTCCATACCCTTCCTTTCCATGCTGCCATTGGAATGCTACACCAGGTCTTGACCCAATATGCCAACCGGGAGGTTGAATCATCACCATTTTGTTAGTTGCTTTTTCCAATAAACTATTCAAAAGTGTGTTGAAAGTGTGTGTAACATGAATGGTAGTGGAAGAAGGTGAGCAAGAACTGGTCATCTGGCTATTCATGTCTTCTGGCTTTAATTCGGGTGGTACGTTTTGTGGTCTGTCACAATATATAAAAGAAATAAAATAAAATATGAACTATATAGAAGAACTGCAAGAAATATAAACTAGAAGAAATATAGTTTGAAAAAGTGTCCCAAAATATCTGCTTATATATGAGATATTGTGGCGTACGATTTGTATCTCTGTATGCTTCAAGCACGGCTCAATGTGCCACTTGTGAAGCGCGCTGAGTTGAATGTCGCGGCGTAGGTCACGTGACGAGTCGTTCCAATGCGATTTGCGTCGTATGTCGGGAATCGTTTCGTCTCAATCGTTCGTTTCGTGTGTCGTCTTGCAGTACTTGGCGGATTCTTGTATCCTATGGCAGAGTTCTTGAGTCTTGTATCTTGATCCTTAGCTGGGTATCCTGGTCTTGTTTCCGATTTCGCGGTCTGTGGCAAGAGAAATTCTTCAACTCAAACCTCGAGTGTCCGTTGCTCTAGTTGTCTTGTTTCTTAGAATTATTCCATCTCTTGGAGGCAGTGTATTTCTATAAAACTCTTTTTACTTCAAACTTCTGTTTGACTAAACATTAACTGACTGAGGTTTATTCACTTTTTGTCTTTGGGTATTTTATACATATTCTACTATACTCTAGTAGCAAGGTTTGGTTATACTATTAGTTAACAATATGGGTGGTTGTCAGTGACAATGTGCTGGTGGCAAGGTATTAGTGGCAAAGACCAGTACTATTTGAATAAGGTTGTAATGCTCTGTTCTGTGCTAGTGGCAAAGAATGTTTATATATAATAAAACTATTCTATATTAGGTTAAACTATAATATAGTATTCTGTACTACTAGTATAGGCTAACTAAATTGGGTAAGGCTAGAACATATTGTTCAGTATTACTGATAAAATATGTAAACTAGCTGAATATGATATAGAAATATTTGCCAGTAGTAAGAAATATAGATTCTTTTCTTAATTGATATAATATTCTTCATTAGTAATAAGTGAATTATGTATCTTATAGATTTGTAACTTCATCTATTCATTCTTCAAAGAGTGAGAGTGTTGGCTAGAAGATGAGAGAATAGAATCCCCCACATTTCTTTCTCTGCTATTATATCTGGCAGATAATTAGCTAAGTCTTTTTTTCTCTAACTTATAACTTCTCTATCTTAGTATAGTTTACTATATTTATTATAAGATAGTAAGAGAAAGATAATGGTAATGGAGTGCCTCTCTTTTAGTATCAAATTGATGTTTTTTTTTTACTTTTTCATAGTTTCTAGTACCTTTGGCTATGTCTAGGATATACTTATCTTAGTATAATACTTTCTTTCTTTTACTATCATCAATAAGATATTATCTCAATATATTATAGACTATAAGAAGTTGGTTAACTGTGGGTATCAAGTGCTAGTGTAGGTTATTTGTAGATTATTAGTACCTATAGTAGAGCTCTCTGAGCTTTAGCAAGCTTTCTGGTAAGTATAGTTCTAGTATAGATGAGTATTTTTCAGGTAGTATTAGGATGAAAGAGAAGATAGTCATCACAAATAAGCAGAAGGGCAATAATGCTAAACCAGTAGGATGCCAGACTGGTGACAGCTATCAGGGTTTGGCTTTGGCAAGTACTGATTTAGTGGGGCCTTTTGATTGATTGGCAGAGAGTAGAGCTATATTCAACTAGAACTAAAAGCTAATATAGCAACATGATTGAGGTCTGCAGACTTATAGAGTAGGGCCTTTCTTTTGAGATAGTACCTAACTAGAATCAGGAGCTGATATGATAATGTAATTGAGGTCCACAGAATCAAAAAGTAGAATTAGGATCTTTATAGTTCTAGTCTATATTAATTCTTTTGGAAAAGAGAGGTTTACATATTAGTTCTTATTGACTATTAGTTAATTGAAAAATTTTATTTTGTCTTAGGCTTTCACTTAGAGTTCAGAGGGCTAGTTTTTATTCAGTCCTAGTACTATTAGATTCTAATATATAAGTA
>RQIL01007442.1:0-12238 GCA_003951145.1 Jimgerdemannia lactiflua | reverse complement strand
AAGACAAAAAAAAGAAATAAACTATGTTAAAATATTATATCTCCCTCTCCTTAAGAATCAATATCCTCATTGAATTTGGAAGGTAATATAAGAAAATGAAATTAAAAGGAAATAAAAATAAAATATATTGGCTTATTGGCAAGGACTGGCCATTCTTATATAAGGTAAGGGCCAAAGTATCATCTTGATTGGATGAGAACTGGTTCGAATCTCATTAGTTGTAGACTTTGCAGAGTTCTTCTATAAATCTTATTGCTGATACTATATCCCCCAATGTATAATGTATCTGATTAGTATAGTATATCATCTACTATCTAAGAAGAGAACCTCATAGGCAGTTAATGAGTTTCTTTTTACTCCAACTCTTAAATGAGATCGTGGAAGTTCTTGAGATTAGTGATAGGTTCTTAGGTAGTATTATATTCAGGATAGCTCATCTACTTAACTAGGTATTCTGTGTGATAGTATTAGACTCACTTGTCTAAGACTTTCTTGATTTTATACTCAATACAATCTTCAATTATAACTGGTGCTAAGGATATTAGAATTTGGTCAGAGTAAGGGAGTGACTGGTTCTAGGCTTTGAGTTATGACATATGAAATACTAGATGTATATATATGGTTATTAGTAGACTGAGATAATAAGAGTAGGTAGAGACTTACTCAGTGATCTCAAAGAGTCCAAAGTACTTGGACTGGATTTTGGCTAACTGGCAGTTGACTTGAGATTGGGCCTTGATACCTCTCTTTGGTAACTTTCACATTACACAAATTTCCACATATACTTTTTGATATACTTTTCATCACTTCTTGGAGAAAACTCTTAAGATAATAGTGACTAAGTAAGGTTCTGGCAAGTATACTAGTATAAGAGATGGGCCAGCCTTCAAATGGCAGCATGGTAAGGGAGGAATAGATTTGAGGATGGGGTTTTTTGGATTATCAATAAGTGGAGGAGCAGAAGAGGAGCAGGAGTTGAGAAAGAGGGTAAGAGATAGTGGGGCAGTGGGTTTTGTAGTGGCAGTCAAGAATGGCAGAGGAGAAGAGAGGACTGAGAGATGGAAGACAGTAAGAAAGAAGAAGGAGAAGTTTGGAAGTACTGAAGGAGTACTCTCTGAAGAAGAGAAGGTGGGGGCTGAGGGAGGTGTAACTGGTATAGTGGCTGGAACTACTAATGGTAATATAACAGCCTATCTGGAAAAAATCCAGATATGACTGCTGATGGTGGCAAGAAAAGCCAGTGTGTAGAGATGATCTGTCAGATAGTATAACAGAGCTGATGGTGGTCCTGTTACTCAAGAAGTTAATCTCAGAATTCATAGTCATAGTGAGCTTCTGGGGCCTGACAGTGATAGTGAAGATAGTCTTGAGGCTGCTGGATAGGTAGCTGATAGATATAGTATCAGTAAAGTTCTTAAAGGAGCTGGAGGGAATTAAAGTTGAATTTATAGAGAAGAAGCATCTGATGGAGACTCTGTCAAAGGGGATTATAGTGGGTGAGGTTGTGGTTCTGATGTCAAGGTGCTTGTACTGGGACCTGAGAATAGTACACCTAGTGATTAAGGGGGTCCCTACAGTATCAGTGGAGGGAATAAAGAGTAGAGTCAGTGAGATAATGAAGGAGTATGGAGATATTATTGATATCAGTTTTCAGATGTAAGAGAGGATGACTTTCAGGACAAGATATATAGAGGTGAGACTGAGGGTGGCTGGGAGAGAGGTGATGGGAAAGACTAGTAACTGGCCAAGAGCATTGAAATGGGACCCTATGAAGTACAAGGTGTTGAGAGTGAGGGGGACTAAGGAAGAGGAAGAGGACTTGTTGACAGCATTGTAGAAGTTGAAAGAGGTCATGGAATAGAGAGCAAAGACCTAAGTGACCTTTGAGAAGGTGACTATAATGGAGGAGATCAATAGTAGAAAGGTACAATTGGATAAGAAGGTATGAAAGAGAGAGCAGAAGAGGTGCAGGCAGAAGAATCTACTGACAAGCCTTAAGGAGAAGGCAGGTATAGGGATAGTACTACTACTAAGGTTTACTAGTGGCCTTGAGACCTTATAGCATACTCTCTAGCATAAGAAGATTGATGGGGAAGATGAGTCTGGATTCTTTGTGGATCTAGATGAGAAAGAGAATAACTAGGCTAGAACAGAAGAGAACTTAGATAGCTTTCTGTTGCCAGAGGCTGAGAGGGAGGATGTGGTGATGAAGAAGACACAGAGTATGAAGTTTGGAGTCCTGGATGTCATGCTTAGAGGGGTAGTGATTGAGGTAGAGGAAGAGCAATCTGGTGAAGCCAAAGGTGAAAGGGCTGAGGGTATTAGCAAGAAAAGAGAGAGCAAGAGGCCCATGACCCCAGATGTTAGGCAGATTGGAGGGGCAGGATGGCTGCTGGCTATACTTAATGATCTGGTAGCAGATAAACTTGTGGAGGTGGATTTCTATATTCTAGAGAGGTGAAGTGACAGAGTATTCTGGTAGAGAAGGAAGTAGTGGATAGGTTATTGACAAAGGTGATGGCAATCTTACTGGCAGAGGAAGGATATAAGGTGAATGTGAGGAGGGAAGCTGAGTTGAGGGAGGCAGCAGAGTAGATAGTGGAAGACTATTGGGTGGCAAAGGATGGGGCTGAGCTGTGGAGATCAGTCTGTGAGGACTATAGGAAAGAGGCAGAGGAGAAAGATGATAGGGCTGCTCAGGAGGTAATTGCTATATTGGATAAGTATGAGACTAAGAAAGATGAGGTAGAAGCTGAGTGTCTCTTGGACTTGTCAAAAATAAACATCAAGCTGGAGTTCTGAATGGGCTTAGAGAGTTGTAATATCTACAAACATTTTTCCCCATGAACAGTATAACTAATATTTTGTCTTTAAATGTAAATAGGCTATAGAATTTGAGGAGACATTGGAATATATTTGAGTAGCTATAAGAACTGAAGGCAGATCTTTTTCTTTTGCAGAATGTGAGATACAAGGAGGAGATAGATAGGCTGAATTGGATCAAAGAATGGGGTGGGGTGGCTGAATGGCAGAGAAGTATTGGGGTATTGATTCACAAGAAGAAGGAAGAGCTGGTGGATATTGGGGAATGGAGTGAGTAACTTATATGGAAAATATAGAAGAGGCCAGGATGAGGTCTGATAGTGGTGAGATCATGTTATTATCTAGCAGTATGTAGTGAGAGAGTGGACTGATTGGAAGGACTGCTGGAGAATAAATCACTGATGGAGGCTAGGGTGGATATCCTAGGTAGAGATTTCAATATAGTGCAGAATACTGCTCTGGATTGATCTGATGGAGGTACAGAAGTAGTTGGCCAAAGTGGTGGACTGGGCAGATGAGAGGAGATTGAGAGGCTGAGTGCTTTGGAAGATGTGGGGAGGGCTAAGTAGGGAGCAGATAAGGTATTCACTCATTGGGTGGATAGACTAGGAATGAGGATTGACTGAATACTCTCAGTAACTGCTGGGGCAAAGATATTTGGTAGAAACTTGGAGTGGTCTGATGTCCTTGGTTAGACTATTGGGAGATACTAGGACAGGAGAACTTTGGGAGTAGTGGGGAGGGGCCTGGATATTAGTGGCTCAATTGTATACTGCTGGTGAATGGAGATTTATGGGGGAAGTGAGAGGGGGAGGTAGTGTCTAGGATGACTAGGTAGAGGGAGGAGGGGGCTGCAGTGGGGCTTAGATGGGTGAAGTTGAAAGAAGCAGTGAGGATGTACTGGGGTGAAGTTGGAAGGTAGAGAGGGAGGCTTCAGAGGAAGAAGGGGCTGTGGGCATTCTGTAGGTTAGAACAATCATTAGAGCAGTGGTCAGATTTAAAGAGATATGGGGGGGAGGAGGAGAAGGACTGGTGGGTGGCACAAGTAAGGATGGAGATTGAGAAATTGAAGAAGATCTGGAGGATGGAGAAGGAGAGTCATGTGAAGGAGATGGCAGCAAGACTTAGGTGGCAGGGGCTGGAGGAAGGAGAGAGACTAATCAAGTACCTCTCTAGGCAGCTGAGGGTGAGAAGAGTGAAGTAGTAGTGAAAGAGGATCATCAGAGGAGGTGGTGGCTTAGTGACTGGGACTCAGAGGGTTCTTGGTGAGCTTAAGGAGCAATGGGAGAAGCTGTGGAGTAAGAAGAAGAGAGGTGCAGACAGTGAGACCATTGCAGAGTGTCTGGAGGACTGGTGCCCCTGGGGGTAAAAGGGCTTAAGAAGTTGATGAGACTGGTAAGAAAGGAGGAGATCTTACATATCTTAGCAACTATGAAGTTGGGGACTGCTCCTGGGAAGGATAGGCTGCCCTGGGATTTCTGGAAAAAGATAGTGAAGGTGAAGAAGGTGTGCCATAAGATGAGAAATATATTTGATGAAGTGATTGAGTCTGGGTTTTGGCTTGGTAGTCAGAAGTTGGGATTAGTAGTACTACTCTACAAGGATAAGGAATAGAGGGAAGACTAGAAGAATTGGCATCCAATTATGCTTCTGGATATGGACAGAAAGTTAGTTATGAAGATACTGGTAGTATGGCTACAGGTGGTGGCATAGCAGATCCTAGGAGAGGAGCAGCAGAGCTTTATTGGGGGGTGGTTGATCAGAGATGGCACAGCTTGGGGTCCTCAATCCAAGAATTAAGGAAGTGATGAATAGTAGATAAATAAAGCAAGAAAGGGCTGGATTTGGCTCTATAGAAAGAGGAATCCTTGCAGCAACTAGGATTACTGAATTGGAGCACAAGAAGAAAGAAAGCCAAGATAAACACACCTATATAATTAGAAGAAGATTCCTGCTCAGGAAGGAATTACAAGACCTCTTGCATATATTCAAAGATATACTGGTCATAGACTTTAAGGACATCAAGACCAAGGAGCTTTTATACTATCATGATGTCAATATCAGAAGTGCAAAGTCAATCTATCAAAAGGCTCATCCCATCCTACCAGCTTATAGAAAATGGCTCAAGATAGAAATCAAAGAGATAGAGGAATCTAGAATTATCAAGGAAGCCAGCAGCCCTTAGTCATCACCTATAGTCCTTATATTAAAGAAAGAAAGCCAACTGGGGGAATTTGCACCCAGACTCTGCACAGACTATCAAAGACTTAATGAGATTACTGAAAAAGATAGACAACCACTACTCAATATTGGTGATATACTCATTATGTTGGGGAATGAAGCATGATTCTACACTACTCTTAATCTATTCTTTAGATTCTATCAAATCAGCCTCACACCCAAAGCCAGCAAAAGGTCAGCCTTCATTACTCCCAATGGAACCTATGTTTATCTATAATGGTTCTAGTTTCTAAGTTGAGAAAGTAACTTGTTTCAGGAAGTTCAAAGTAGCTTGAAGAGATACTCAGAGTTCTGAAAGATCTTATAGTTTCTGGGAGAAAATATTCTGAGCTTTATTCATAAGAACAGAGAGGATATTTATACAAGATCTGAAAGAAGGATCCAGAAGGATCTAAGAAATCAATGGAAATGCCAAGAGGAAAGTTCTTAGCAAAGATGACAAATAAAGTTCCACAATATTCCATGAAGTTCTAGGACTAGCTAAAACTGGAATGAAATTGACTAGAATGTTCTAGCTAAGGCTTGGTGCCAAGAAAAGATTTCTAAGTATTTAGAAGATACTGGAAGGTTATAGAAGATACTGGAAAAGACAAAGAAAAAGAGTAAACTATGTTAAAGTATTATACTATCTTTGTATACTCTTCAGAATGTACAATATATCAGCAAGTTTTCAGCAAATGATAAATAGTATCTTTAGAGATATTATGGAAAGATGGATGATAGTATATATGGATGATATAATCATCTTCAGTAGAACAGCCAAGGAATACTTGGAATATATTAAGGAAATTCTCAGACAACTTTGTATAATCTCTACATCAAGCCTTAAAAATACAAATTTGGAGAAGAAGAAATTGCTTATCTTAGACACATCATCAATCATAATGGAACACACACAGACTCTACCAAGATCAAGGCAGTAGCAGCATACCCAGTACTCACTAGTATTACTGAAGTCCAAGCCTTCATAGAACTAGCATCCTACTATAGAAGGTTCATCCACAAATTCTCTCATATTGCCAGCCCTATCTATGATTTATTTTCAGAAAAGAGGTCAAGTTCTGGTGAACCCAATAGTAGCAATAAGCCTTTGATGAACTCAAGACCAGATTAATCCAGACTTCAATTTTGAGAAGACCTGACTAGATCCAAGAGTTTATCCTACAGATAGATGCCAGTATAATGAGACTTGGAGCTGTCCTAGCATAAAAGAATAATAGTACCAAATATATAGTAGTCTACTTCAGCCAAGGTACTCATGGAGCTGAGCAGTCTTATGAGTCATATAAGCTAGAATACCTTACAGTCAGCTGGGCTATAGAGAAGTTCCACTACTACCTAGCTAGAAGATACTTTATCATCTAGATGGATTACTCAGCACTTACTTGGTTACTCACCACTAGTGAGCCAAAAGGAATCTATGTCTGATGGATCATAAAGCTACAAGCATATGATACCACAATCACATACTACTCCAGAAGAACCAATACTAATACTGATGCCCTCTCACAGACACCCCAAAGAATCCAACCCCCACCAAATCATCATGAATAAGAAGCTGTACTATAGAATAATCAGCTATCTGGGGCAGCAAAAGATGCTCCCACATCTGGAAGAATGGACAAAAACAATTATTAATCAGACCTGGAAACAATTCAAAACTGATAGAGAAATACTCAAGAAAGGATAGCAATTAGTTATCTCTGAGTACCAGAAGAATCAGGTGATGAAAGAAATACATAAGCAAGGCCACATAAGAGGAATAAATATATATGATAAAGCAAAAAGAACTATATGGTGGCCAGGAATAGAAGAAGATATCAGGCAATTTTTCAGAACCTGTGACAAATGCCAGAAGCAAAAGTAAGACTAACAGGATCAAGCCCCTGGATCAGCAGACATTGAGTCAATACTATTTGCCCATATTGCAATAGATGTAATTGGCCCCCTATCTCTAATATTAACAGGCAACCAGTATGTCATTGTGGTTATAGACCTCTTTACAAAATAGATAGAGGCTGGGCCTCTCAAGAAAGCCAATGCACAATCAATTGCCAATTTCTTATATAGAGAAATTATCTGCCAATTTAAGATCCTAAAGCAAGTTACCATGGACAGAGAAACAGAATTTATCAACCAGTTCTATGAAATCCTCTACAAGAAGTATAAGATCCAATATTTCAAGACTACTGCCTATTACTTATAAGAAAATAGACAAGCAGAAAGAACCAACAAGACCCTCAAGAATATTATTGTCAAGATCTATGATGAATATGGAAACTGGGACCACTATCTCCCAATAGCATTATCTACTCTGTGGGATATATAATCACAAAGTACCCATTTCACACTATAAGAAATACTATTTGGTGAAAAAAGTTCTAATGGAAGTTTGTCAGTAAGTAATGATGCAATATAGAACTGTATAGATATGGAGATATAGAGATTACATCAAATTAGAAAAAAGGCTGAGGATTTTATAACCAAGGTACAGATACTATAATAGAACAATGCAGAAAAGACTCACAAGTCCTTAGAGATTATTAAGATAGGAGATGAAGTTCTAGTGTATCAGAATATGGTAGAAGCTTCCTGGTTAAGAAATTTGGAGCCCAAGTGAGAAGGATCTTATCTGGTGCAAGATATAAAAGGGACTATCTTTTGGCTACAAAAGCTCATAGGTACAATAATTCCTACTATCATTTACCGAAATCAACTCAAGAAGTATCATAGTCAATAACTGAAGCACTACAATAGTACTCAAGATCACTAGTACTGCTCAAAGAGCCATCAAGAGACAATGACATACCATAGAGCCTCTGACTATAGAGGAATCTTATAATAGTATTAGAAGTGTTGTGCAGACCCATCTTTCTTGAATCTCATACTTCAAGACCTATCAGTACCACACAGAATTTCAAGAGTGCTTTAAACTTGAGCAGATACTCTACCAGAATCAGAACATGATCAAAGATGATTGGATTGCTGAATGCCAGCTCTCCTACTCCCAGATAACTATCATCAAGAGAATTCACAAGCTATTTCGAGATGATGAACCAGCATTAGCCCATCTGTGAGAAATAGCCCCCTTAGACTTTGAGCAAGTTAGGCAGTACCATTGGAAAATAGTGATATAATAAATTGCCCAATACAAGACCATACAGATCATTGAGGTCTGGAAGTTTGAATAGATATTTCAGGGATAAAACTATCTATTCAGAAGGAAGTTGTGATGGTAGAGCCAAATCCAGAAGAAGAAATAAGGGATAGACATTTGATTGCAATCAGTCCTGAATTAGTATAGTCTTATAGTTAGCAGTTCTGATTTCACCAAGTGCTGGTGTTCCTTGTTTCTTATAGATAGTGGTGGGGTGTAAGTGACTAAGGTGCTGAGGCTTGGATAATTAGATGTACTAGAGGGCTGATATAACTGATGTTGAATTTATCTACCCCTTGCTATTGTGAAGTAGTGAGGTCCTGTTCACCTTACTGGAAGTCTGTATTGCTGTCTATATAGTAGTATAAATTGAACTTATTCTCTGAGTTGTATGGATGGTAGTCTTTCTCTCCTTCTGATATTTCAAAGTATACTCAGTCTAGTAGTATAGCTCAGTTGATAGCTGTAGTGATATAGTCACTTCTGTCTGAGTTCTTCTAATAGATTAGGGTCTGGTATTCTTCAGAAAGGTCTTTTTCTAAATCTTGAATCTGGAGGGGTTCTGGTTGTTCTCTAAGTTGTCTCTTTTCTCTTGAAGTTAAGTTATAATCTGGGTTACTTCTTTCCTCTGATTTGGTTTTCTGGCTGCTGTTTCTGAACAGGATTCTGGCTACTGTCTTAACAATAGTGTGTGCTTTCTTTTCTACTGAAGAGGGCTATAGCTGGCCCTGGTCTTATTGCTGAGTAGGTCCTCCTGAATTCTCCACTATAGATGGCTGCTGGGTTTTTGAGCCAAAAGATCAAGTCTTTAAGAAAACTATTCCCAGTTGAGTCTCCAAAATATGGTATGCATTTTGTATAACTATAAGCTTCAAGTATAGCTCAATATACTACTTGTGAAGTATAGTCTCTGAATTTATATGAATTAAATACATATATTGTTCATATCAATTTCTGACTTAGTGGTTATATGATAATTATTCAGTTTATTTGTCATTGGAGTTAGAGGTCGATTGCATTGTTGGCAGGAGGTCAATAACTTGGGTGTGGATATTCAGATCAATAGTTTGAGTGATTGGTAGAGATTCAGAGATCAGATAATTTGTTGGCTCAATTATTCAGTAGTCAATGGGCTTCTTGGCAGTTATTCTATTATTCTTGGTAGCAGGGTGAATTGATTTAAATATGGCAGGTCAATTAAATGTAGTAGTGATCTTGATCTAAATATAGATGATTGATCAACATATATGGGGTGGCAATGATCTTTGTATTATATAGTTTAAGTAGGTCTTTTAAATATAACTATCTTGAATGGGTGGCTTGTGATAGTTATAAGTCAGAGGTTGATAGTGGAAGTTCATATGAGTCAATGGCTCAATCACTCATATCATATGTTTGATTATCTTAAGAGTGAGTTCTTTTGAATATACAACTTGAATGCACAGTGGTCTTGATTCTTGGATATCTGAGATGGTCAGTTTTCTTATTGGTAGTGGTTTTGAAACTTGAATATATATAGCAGTTGATTTCTTTAACTTGGTGACAATTAATTAACTGACTTAAAATTCACAGTGATCTGTGGTGGTGATTTCCTTAACTTGGTGGCTTCCTTAGTAGCAGTTTTCTTAATGATTTTCTTAATGGTAGGCAAGAGAAATTCTTCAACTCAAACTTCCAAGCCTCAATGCTTTAATTATTTTGTTCTCTGAATTATCTGGTCTCTTAGAGGCAGTGTGTTTTCTCTTTAAAACTATCTGACTGAGGTTTATTTACTGTAGTTTAGGGGGGTATTTATATAGAGTTGTGTGTAGCTTTTGCTAAATATATGGCTAAGTAATTAGTAATTCCCTAATCTTAATTTAGTATGGATTTGGAAGTCAAGTGACTAACTAATAGAATAAAACTAATTCTTTGTTTGTGATGAATTTGGCTAGTTAAAGTGCAGTCACTATTTGTGCAACTAACTAACTAGATCAAATTTGGCTAATAGAACTATCACTGTTTAATCTAAAGTTTAGTATGACTGAGATTATACCATCCTCTTCCTCATCTTCATTTTCTTCAGGGTGTCCAACCAAACTATTTTCAATAACTTCCACCAGTGAGTTGAGGTCAGTTGGAAGTTCTGAAGGTGAGGAGATATCTGTATGTCTTTCCAAGAGATTGTTGAAGTCTTCTTCTTACAAAACAAATGTGTCACTACTATTTTCTAAGTCTTGGTCTTGAGGAGTGATGTCAGCAGTGATGATGTCACTACTGATGATGTCACTATCAGTGAAAGGTGTATAGTACTCTTGTTACTCTTCTTATAGTCTCTAATCTATGAGATTTTTCTCTATAAAGTAAAGGACATCTATAGAGTTCTGGGGGGTATAGATTCTTAGAGGAGGGCCTTGAAATAGAGCAATAAAATCACAAATAAACTGGTCTGGATTGTCTTCTAAGAGAGAGTTCCAAAGGTCTTATACTTCTTTACTCTTAATCAGAATGGTAGATTGGGCTTCTTCTACTATTATTTCTTCTAGGTAGTCCACCTGGTAGCTTGACAGCTCTTGAATATCAGAGGTCTTGACATACTGTAGGTTTGGAATAGCCCAAGGAGCATATCTGAAGATTTGGTGAACTCTTCTGGCCAATTGTTACTTATATCTATCTATTGTGATAGACCACAAAAACGTACCACCCGAATTTTGCCAGATAACACAGCCAGATGACATGAACACTTAGCATAGCATAGTAACCAGCCCAGCAACCATTGCTGCGGAAAACTGTATAAATAACCAGATAACCAAAGAAGGGAATAATGTGGACAGTGGCTGTCCGCTGGACAGTGGCAGTCCGCCCAAACACACCATAAATAGCAATCTATACTTAGCCAGATAGCAACCAGATAGCAACCACAATGTATAAAATACCCCAGAGACAAGAGTGAATAAACCTCAGTCCGAAATTGAAACCAAAGCAAAAGACAAGTCTGCCTGCCAAACACACTTAGGAGAAACGCCTGCCAAAAGCCCCTTGGTCCTAAAGATTGGATTGCAACACTTAGAAGATACGCCTGCTGATGAGCCACTGTTAAAAGGAGATTGTGAGCAACTGGTACCTCATTTCCACTCCGGTCCACTTTCCGATACAAAGAAGTCCGCCGTTTTTGGTTCACTTGCCAGATAAGCCAGAAGTCCACCGTTTTTAAGAGATCCGCCACTTAAGGAATAAGCCGCCAGTTTAAGTCCGCCGATCCGCCACGTACTGCCGATCTGCCTCATTCAGTCCGTTTTCAAGAAGACCGCCATTCAAGAAGTCCGCCGATCTGCCGCATTCTGCCGATCCACATTTGTCCAAGTAATCCGCATCGTTCTAGTCCGCCGCTTGAGGAATAAGCCGCCGTTTATCTGCCGACCGTCTGCATCGACCGTCCGCATCGTTCACCCGCATTTATTCAAGTAACCCGCAACACCCGTTCAACTGCATCGTCTGCATTAGTCATTCGCCAGAAAAGGAATCCGATCACCCGTCACAAGGAAACTGATCGTCGGTTCCCAGAGAGCCCGTTTATAAGGAAATCCGCCAAATTAGCCATACACAAGATCGCCCGTGTCACACGAATTACCCATCGCTGCCCTAGAAGGAAATCCACTCACCGCGCAACCCAAGAATGCTGCCTAAAAAGGAAATCACCCAAATCGCACGCAGAAAGTCTCCAGCTGTTGAATATTATACCACTAAACACCAACACAAGGAACCTATACCTATTATCTGAACATTTTGTTGCTTTTTGACAAAGTAACTGGGGGCTCAAGCCAATCTACACAGCCGCCCAACCTTGTAATTTGCCTCTATTGAGCCAGGCACGTTACATTTGGGGGCTCAACTGGGAAGATTACAAAACTAGCAATCTACGTGACTTTTCAGCTCACAGAACCCAACCTTCAACCTGGAGACCAGCACCACTGCAACCTTTGATACAGTACCAATCTCAGCTACCACAGGAGAAGAAATACCAGCTCTACAAAGTGT
>RQIL01007431.1:0-12239 GCA_003951145.1 Jimgerdemannia lactiflua | reverse complement strand
TTTTTTTGTAGCCAAATTTGGCTGCATTTTAATACCATCTAAGGGATAAGGCCCTCCTACCTAATACCAATCCTGTGTGCCCCCTTAGCCATCCTCCATCAGAACCCCCTATACTGGAGTCTTTTACTTTCTCTCCTCTCTACCAATGCCTATAGGTCCCCTAAAGACCCCTGTAGAGCATACCTAGCCTTCCACACCTTCTGTATTAAAGAGACCCATCTACCACCTTTCAGTACTGCTGCCCTCTTCAACCACTAGGCATGAAGACAGTACAGCTATTTAAAGAAGTCCATCAGCTCTAGGCCCCCCCTCTCCACCAGTATCACTAAGACTTCCTACTTAATCTGACTTCTATAGTCTGCCCAAACCTACTCCCTTGCCAACTTCAACAGCCTCTTGACCACTCATACCAGAAAGTCCAAATGGTATGTCAGATATCACAACTTCAGCATTCAGTGCCTGCCAGAGAGATATACCACCCTCTCCAGCTCCTCAGTACATCTCTCCATACTCCCACCTTGGCCTTTCACCATACCTTAGACAGTACTGACCCATACACTAAGAGGAAAATTCCCAAGTACTGCACTGCTTCCCCAGAAGAGATGATAGTGCCAATAATGTCCCCTCTAATCAGTCTATTTTCCAGGACCATTTCACACTTATGCCAGTTTAGCTTCTGTCCAGAGCACTATTCATACCATCCTATAGCCTCCTTAAGCTCTGCCACTTCTTCAGTAGTGCCCAGGCCTACTACCATATTGTCTGCAAAGGCCCCCACTTTCCAATTTATATCCAGTACAGTCAACCCTTTGATTCATCTCCTAACTCTATCCAACAGTAGCTCCAAGGACAATACATATAGAATCAGCAATAAGAGATCCTCCTATAGCACTCCACACCTAAGGGGGAAGGTGACTCTCCTGTATCCATTTACCATAATTGCTGCCTGACTTTCCTCCAGAAGGCAGACAATTATGTTCCCCAGTACCTCAGATATCTCAATCCTCTCCAATACCTTCCTCAGCCAGATCTGCCATACTCTATCATAAGCCTTCTTCTGGTCTAAGAAAACTAGCTGGCCATCTACTCCAGTGGCTCTAGTCTCTTCAATAACACTATGCACTCAAACTGTGCCATTTCTGATCAGCTGCCCCCCAATAAAGCCCCACTGCTCCTCTCTTAGGACCTGCTGTGCTATTACCTGTAGCCTTGCCACCAACACCTTCATTACTAACTTTCTGTCCATGTCCAGAAGTATAATTGGGTGTCAATTTTTCCAGTCCTCCCTCTGTCCCTTATTCTTGTAGAATAGTGCCAATAATCTCAACTTCTGACCACCAAGCCAGGATCCAGACTTAATCATCTCATTACATATCTCTCATCTCATAGTACACCTCCTCCATCTGTACCATCTTCTTTCAGAAGTCCCAGAGCAACTCATCCTCTCCAGAGGCAGTCTCTGACTTCATAATTGCCAAAACATATAAAATTTTCTCCTCTCTTACCTTTCTTATTATCTTCTCTAGCCCTTCTATCCCTGGAGGGCATCAGTCCTCTAGATACTCTGTAATGGCCTCACTGTCTGTACCTTCCTCTTCCTCACTCCACAGCTTCTCCCAACAATCCTTAAGCTCACCAAGGACCCCCTAAACCCCAGTCACTAAGTCACCATCTTCTCTGATAATTCCCTCCTACTGCTACTTCACTCTCCTTACTCTCAGTAGCCTAGAGAAGTACTTGGTCAGTCTCTCTCCTTCCTCCAGCCCCTGCCATCCAAGTCTTGCTGCCATTCCCTACACATAATACTCCTTCTCTATTCTCCAGACTCTCTTCAATTCCTCAATCTTCATTCTTACTCATTCCACTCATCAGTTCTCCTTCTCCTTCTCCCTACATCTCTTCAAATCTGACTACTATCATAATAATTGTTCCAACTGATGGGATGCCCACAGCTTCTTCTTCTGCTGAAGCCTCCCTCTCTGCCTTCCAACTTTACTCTAGTACATCCTTGCCACTTCCTTCAACTTTACCCACCTGAGCCCCACTATGGCCCCCTCCTCTCTCTATTTAGTTATACTAGATACTATCTCCCCCTTCTACTTCCCCTATACATCTCCATCTGCCAGCAGTGCACAATTGAGCTACCAATGTCCAGGCCCCTTCCCACTATTCCCAAAGTTCTCCTGCCCTAGTACTCTCCAATAGTCCAACTAAGAACACCAGACTACTCTAAGTTCCTGCTAAACATCTTCTCTCCAACAGTCCACTGAGAGCATCCAGTCAATCCTTATTTTCAGTCCATCTACTCAATGAGTGAATATCTTATCTACCCTCTACTTGGCCCTTTCCACATCTCTCAGAGCACTCAGCCTCTCAATCTCCTTCCACCTGTCCAGCCCACCACTCTGGTCAACTACTTCTGCTCTCCCATCAGACTAATCCAGAGCAGTATCCTGCACTATATTGAAATCTCCACTTAGGATATCTACCCCAGTCTCCACTAGTGATCTATCCTCTAGCAGCTCTTCCAATCAGTCCACTCTCTCACTATGGACTACTGGACAATAATATGATCCTACCACTATTGGACCCCACCCCAGCCTCTTCCACATTCCCCATATGAGATACTTACCCCATCCCTCAATGTCTATCAGCTCTCCTCTACCCTTACAAATCAGTATCCCAATACTTTCACACTATTCAGCCACCTCACTCCATTCTTTGGTCCAATTCAGCCTATCTATCTTCTTCTCATATCTCATATCCTGCAAAAGAAAAAGATCAACCTCCAGTCCCCATAGCCACTCAAACATATTCTGATATCTCCTCAAACTCTGTAACCTATTGATATTCATCAATAAAATATTAGTTGTACTATTCATAGGGAATAATGTTTATAGATAGTGTATCTTTCTCAGCCCATTCAGAATTCCAGCTCTATGTCCATCCTCAACAAGTCTAAGAGATGCTCAGCTTCCACTTCATCCTTCTTAGTCTTATTTTTTTCCAATGCAGCAACTACCTCCTAAGTATCCTCATCATCTTTCTCCTCTACTTCTTCCCTATAGTCTTTACAGACTGACTACTATAGCTCAGCCCCATTCTTTGCCGCCCAATAGTCTTTCACTACCCACTTTGCTGCCTTCCTCAACTCAGCTTCCCTCCTTGCATCCACCTCATACCCCTCTTCCACCAGTAAGATTGCCATCACCTCTATTAATAGCTTGTCCAACACTCTCTCTTCTGCCAGGATGCACTGCCACTCTGCCTCTCCCAGGATATAGAAATCTACCTTCATAAGTTCATCTGCTACTAGATCATTAAGCATAGTCAGCAGCTATCCTGCCCCCTCAATCTGACCAACACCTGGGGTCATAGGCCTCTTACTCTCCCTATTCCTGCTAACACCCTCAGTATCCTCTCTTTTGACTTTCTCAGATTGCTCTCCCTCCACCCCAACTACCATCCCTTTAAGTGTGACATCTAGGACTCCAAACTTCACACTTTATGTCTCCTTCATCACTACATTCTCTCTCTTAGCCTCAGGCACCAGAATGCTATCCAAGGTTACTTCTATTTCAGCCCAGTTATCCTTCTCCTCATTCAGATCTGCAAAGAACCCAAGCTCATCTTCTCTAACAATCATCTTCTGCTAGGGGGTATGCTGTGAGGTCTTAAGACTACTAGTGAACCCTAGCAGTAGTACCATCCTCATGCCTGCCTTCTCCTTGAGACTCACCAGTAGCTCCTTCTGTTTGCACCTCTTGTGCTCTCTCTCCCATGTCTTTTTATTTACTTGCACCTTCCTGTCATTGATCTCCTCCACTACAGTTATATTCTCAAAGGTCTCCCAGGCCTTCACTCTCTGCTTCACAGCCCCTTCCAATTCCCACAGTACTGTCAGCAAGTCCTCTTCCTCTTCCTCAGACCTCCTTACCCTTGATACCTTGCACTCAATCAGGTCCCACTTTAATGCTCTCAGCCAGTCACTTGTCTTCCCTATTACCTCTCTCTTAGCCACCCTCAGTCTCACCTCAATATCTTTTATCCTGAAAGTCATTCACTTCTACATCTAAAAACTAATATTAATAATATCCCCATACTTCTTTATCACCTCACTGACTCTATCCCTTATCTCCTCTACTAATACTGTGGGACCCCCTTGACTACCAGGTATACCACTCTAGGGTCCTAGTACAAATACCTCAATATTGGTACCATAACCTCACCCATCATGACCTCCTTTAACATAGCATCCGCCAGGTATTTTCCTCTACAAATCTGACTTCAACCCCCTCCAGCCCCTTCAGAAACTTTACTAATGCCACATCTATTAGCTGCTTTCCCAGTAGCCCTAAGACCATCTTTGCTGTCACCCCCAAACCCCAGAAGCTCACTGTGACTACAAATTCTGAGATTGACTTCTTGAGCAATGAAACCACCACTAGCTCTATTATACCATCTGACAGATTGTTCCCATGCACCAGCCCCAATTCCCCCTGGCTCTCCTTGCCACTATCAGCAGTCACATCTGGATTTTTTTCCAGATTGGCCATTATACTACCATCAGTAGTCTCAGCCATTATACCAGTCACACCTCCCCCAGCTCTCTCTTTCCCTCTCCCAGAGAGCACTCCTCTAGTACCTCCTGACTTCCCCTTCTTCTTCCTCACTGTCTTCTATTTCTTAGTATCTTCTTCTTCTCCACCATTCTTGACTGTCACTGCAAAACTCATTACTCCACTATCTCCTACCTTCTTACTTGACTCCTACCTCCTTCCTACTCCTCCACTTGTTGATGGTCTAAAATACCCTGGCCCCAAATCTATCTCTCTCTTGCCATACTGCTATTTAAAGGCTGGCCCATAGTATGCTTGCCAGAATCTTGCTTAGTCACCATTATCTTAAGAGTTTTCTCTAATAAATAATGAAAAATGTATTAAAAGTATGTATGGAAATTTGTATAATATGAAAGTTACCAGAGAGAGATCATTCTATCTATCCTTAACTCAAGAATTAAAGAAGTAATAAATAGTAAACAAATTAAATGGAGAAGAGCTGGATTTGGCTCTATAGGAAGAAGAGTCTTTGCAACAATTAAGATTACTAAATTAAAGTACAAGAAGGAGAAAAGTCAAGATAAATATACTTATATAATCAGAAGGAGCTTCTCTCTTAGAAAAGAATTGTAAAATATTTTGCATATATTTGAAGATATTATAATATAGTGGACGCTAAACTTAGCAAGTATATCAGATTTCTTTATCTTGAATTCTTGTCTTCTTGACTCCTGGAGTCAGTAGTTCCATGAGGCCAAATGTGTCAAAGAGGTAATCCTGAAGGTCCTTTATTAGTATACTTGTTCTTTATGCTAATACTTTCAATCTGAGATTTATTCACTCAAAGATACTGAGTTATTTATACAAGTTTTGCTAGTTATGAGGTAGCTAAGTTATGACTATATTTCCTGTGAGTCACTTTTTACAACTGTAAATCCTCTATATCTGCTAAGATCTCTACAATCATAAAGGATTTACATCTGTAGAATTTCTATAGTTGCTAAAGTTTCTATAGTTGTAGAAATGACTGCTATACTATATTGAGAATCAGATTTGTATGCTGTGATCAAATGTCTATTTCCCTGATTCTTGTTACTATTTTGGGTCAACCATCATAACTTCCTCCTTAATAGGTGATTCATCTCTGAAACACCTTATTTACTCAAATTCTCAAGCTTCAACTATCTGAATCTTCTTATATTGCACAATCTGTGCCATCATATTCTCCCAATGTTGTCTTCTAACCTGGCTGAAATCTCCTGGTAGTACTGGGCTAGGGCTTGTTCGTCATTCTTGAATAGTTGGTATATCCTGGTAGCAATTAGAATCTAAGTATGAGAGAACTGACATTCATAGATCCAATCTTCTCCATCCATAGCTAATTTCGAATTTAGCAGTTGTCCCAACTTGAAGTATTCCTGGAACTTGGTTCTGTTTTGATAGGCCTTGAAGTGTGAGATCTGAGACAAGTGTGTGTTTACTATACTCTGGATGCTATCAAAGGATTTATCTATTGTAGGTGATTTGGTAGAGCACCACTATCTTTCTATAGCTCTTTGGGCAGCACTAGTGATCTTAAGGGCTGTAGCTATACTCTGTTGATTTGCTATAGTACTTCTTGAGCTGGTTCTGGTAGATGGTTGTAGGGATGATTGTGCTTATGAGCTTTTATAGCTGAAAGGTAATCGCTTTTATATCTTGTACCAGGTAAGGTCCTTCCCATTTGAGCTCCAGTTTTCTTGACCAGAAAGCTTCTACCATATTCCAGTATACCAGAACTTCGTCTCCTATCTTGATTATCTCCAGGGGCTTGTGAGTTTTTTCTATATTGTTCCATTGCAGTGCCTGCACCTTAATGATATAATCCTCTGCCTTTTTTTTAATTTGATGCAATCTCCATATCTCTATATCCACATGCTTCCAGATTACATCATTGTTTGCTGACAAACTTCTACTAGAACTTTCTTCTCCAAATAGCATTTCTCGTGGTGTGAAATGGGTGCTTTGTAATTGTATATCCCACAGAGTGGATAATGCTATTGGAAGATAGTGGTCTCAGTTTTTATATTCATCACAGATCTTAGTGATGACATTCTTAAGAGTCTTATTGGTTTGTTCTGCCTGTCCATTTCCTTGCAGGTAATAGGCTGTAGTCTTGATGTGTTGGATCTTGTATTTTTTGTAAAGAATCTCATAGAACTGGTTGACGAATTCCATTCCTCTATCGGTGGTAACTTGCTTTGGAGTCTTGAATTGGCAGATGATTTCTCTGTGAAGGAAATTGGCAATTGACTGTGCATTGGCTTCCTTGAGGGGTCCAGCCTCTATCCATTTTGTGAATAGGTCTACAATTACAATGACATATCAGTTGCCTGTCAATGTCAGGGGTAGAGGACTAATGATATCTATTGCAATGTAGGCAAATAGTATTGGTTTGATATCTGCTGATTCAGGAGCTTGATTCTGTTGGTCTTGTTTCTGTTTCTGGCATTTGTCACAGGTCCTGACAAATTGTCTGATGTCTTCTTTCATTCCTGGCCACCACATGGTCCTTTTTGCTTTATTATATGTATTTGTTCCTCCTACATAGCCTTGCTCATATACTTCCTTCATTACTTGATTCTTCCAGTACTCAGGGATGACTAATTGCTGTCCTTTCTTGAGTGTTTCTCCATCAGTTTCAAATTGTTTCCATGTCTGATTAATAATTGTTTTTATCCATTCTTCCAGATGCAGGGACATCTTTCGCTGCTCCAAGTAGCTGATGATTCCATAGTACAGCTCTTTATTCATAGTAATTGTATGGGGGTTGGGTCTTTCAGGGCATCCATGAGAGGGCATCAGTATTGGTATTTATTCTTCCAGGGCAGTGGATGATTGTAGTATCATAGGCTTATAGCTTCATGATCTATTGGGCATAGATTCCTTTTGGCTTGCTGGTGGTGAGCAACTAGATAAGTGCTGAGTGGTCTGTCTAGATAGTGAAGTGTCTTCTAGCCAAGTAGTAGTGGAACTTTTCTATGGCCCAAATGACTGCAAGATATTTCAGCTTATATGATTCATAGGATTGCTCAGCTCTACAAGTTCTTCTACTGAGGTAGGCCACTACATATTCAGTATCTTTCTTCTTCTGGACAAGGACAGCTCTGAGTCCCATTGCACTGGCATCTGTCTGCAAGATTAATTCTTGAGTCCAGTCAGGCCTTCTCAAGATTGGGGCCTGGGTCAATCTGGTCTTGAGTTCGTTGAAGGCTAGTTACTACTGTTGTGTCCACTGGAATCTGACTTCTTTTCTGAACAGGTCATAAATGGGACTGGTAATGTGGGAGAATCTTCAGATGAATCTTCTGTAGTAGGATGCAAGACCCATAAAGGCCCAAGCTTCGGTGATGCTAGTGGGTACTGGATATACTGCTACTGTCTTGATCTTTGCAGGATCAGTGTGTGTTCCTTCATGATTGATGATGTATCTGAGGTATGTAATTTTTTCTTCTCCAAATTTGCATTTCTTGGACTTGATATAGAGGCCATGTTTGCAGAGCCTTCTGAGGATTTCCTTGATATGCTCCAAGTGTTCCTTGGCTGTCTGACTGAAGATGATCACATTATCCATATATATCATCATTCATTTTTCCATAATATTCCTGAAGATACTATTTATCATTTACTGAAAACTTGCTGGTACATTTTATATTCCGAAGGACATATGGAGGTAGACATAAGTTCCATCAGGAGTGATAAAGACTGATATTTTGCTGGCTTCAGATATAAGGCTGATTTGATAAAATCCTGAGAATAGATTCAGAATAGTGTAAAATTATGCTTCATTTTCCAGCATAATGAGAATGTTGCCAATGTTGGACAATGGTTGTCTGTCTTTTTCTGTGACTTCATTGAGTCTTCGGTAGTTTGTGCAGAGCCTTAGTGTGAATTCTCCTGGTCAGCTTCCTTTCTTCGGTACTAGAATGATAGGTGATAACCAGGGGCTGCTAGCTTCTTTAATGATACTGGATTCCTCTATCTCCTTGATTTCTATCTTGAGCCATTCCCTATAAGCTGGTGGGATGGAGTGGGCCTTCTGATAGATTGGCTTTGCATTTCCTGTATTGACATCATGATAAAATAAGAGCTTCTTGGTCTTAATGTCCTTGAAGTCTGTGGCCAGTACATTTTCAAATATATGCAAGAGGTCTGATAATTCTTTCCTGAGGGGGAAGTTCCTTTTGATTATGTAAGTGTGTTTGTCTTGGCTTTCCTCCCTCTTGTGTTCTAGTTCAGTAATCCTGGTTACTGCAAGGGCTCCTCTTTCTGTAGAGCCAAATCTGGCTCTTTCTTGCTTGGTTTGCCTGATATTTGTGACTTCCTTGATCCTTGGGTTAAGAACAGGTAGGATGAGCATCTGTGCTAGCCAATCCTTCTTCCTTACTTCAAATGGAATTATTGGGTTATGATTCCTTGTAAGAAGGAGGATTTCTCCTATATAGTCTGAATTGATGACTCCTCCTTCTATAGATATTTCACTTTTTGCCAAGCTGCTCCTTGTCTTGAGGATTTCAACATGGTTTGGCAGGATAGTTACTTCTGAGGATAGTGGTAGTTTGTGGTTCAAGGATTGTATGGGTGGTGGTAGATAGATCCATTCCAGCTGTATTTTCTGATTTATACTGAGGCATGACCACATCAGGGTGGATTCTTCGTATTTTGACCATAATATCTTTCTCCTCATCTTCACTATCATCTGATAGCTCTGGTGGTCCATCTTCAGGTTCCTTTTTGACCTATTGGTAATCTTCTTTACCTCAATGATGCAGGAATAGTAGCGATCCAAGTGTTGAGCACAGTATATTCCTTCACTATGGGGGCACCTTTCTTGTAGAGCATATCCATCTGTGATTCTTATATATCATTCTTCATCTATCAGCTGCTTGCTTTTTCCTTTCCTTGTAGTGATCGTATAGGCCTCTTCCTCTTGTTTTTCCTCTATCTTGGAGCAGACTCCTTTGTGAACATTGATGGAAACTCTGATCTTTCTGCCTTGATAGACAATCTGCATCTTCTGAGCACTGAGATCAATCATTGCCTTGGCTTTATGAAGTCATTGATTGCCAATGAGGATGTTGTAGTTGGTTGCATTGATGACAATGACATTCACTAAAATGGTGACTTCTCTGAACTTGATTGGGACATCCTGGATCTTTTCTAAAGGTATTGCTCATATTCCATCAGCTGTGACAAATACCAGTTTGGTAGCTTCTTCTATCTCCCAACCCAGGTGGTCTACTGTCTTCTTAGTGATGAGATATTCTCCAGCTCCAGTGTCAATGATGGCTTCAAAGACTTGGTCTTCAATCTGACAAGTAGTATGCTAATGTTTTCTAATTGTCTTCACTCTCTTTATCTGAGTCTTCTTGTACATTGTTGGCTTCAATTATTCTCCAGCCTTGGTCCTTGCTGATATCTGAAATTCATATCCTCATTTGTTATCTGAAAGTCAGAATTTCTGCAAGTTGACCAAAGATTGCATTGACTTTTTGGTCTTTGAGATCCTTAAAGATATCATACTTGAAAATCTTGGTCTTGTACAACTTCTACTCCTTCTTTCCCTCACTTGATGGTGTAGTGTTCCAGATGATATCTTCTACTGCCTGTTCTAGCTTGGCATCCTGTTCTAGCTTCATGTTCTGGTCAGCCTTGCTTGGCTGCATTTCTTTTTCAATGACCACTTCTGACCTCCTTGTTTGTGCTTGGGTCTTCTTTAGAGGCCTACCCAGTGGCTTCTTGTAAGGAGTAGCTTGGTTGTCCTTCTTGCTTGAGGTGGCAGGATAAGCTTCCCATTCCTCCTGATCTTCCTCTGATTCTCTGATTTCCTCAAAGGTGATAGTGTTTGCCTGTTCTTGATTCCTAGCTGCATTACTTGGCTGAGCCTTGCACTTGTTCTCTGCCATGCATTCTGAGACATAATGGCCTTCTTCCTTGCAGTTGTAGCATATTATAGATCATCTTTTATTTATGGCAGCAAACTTCTGTACTGGTTGTCTCTTGAACTCTTTGACTATATTGCTGAGATATGCAGTCATTTCTGCAAACTGTTTGGCCAATTCCTCCATTGGGTCAGCCTTTTGTGGTTCTTGAAGTGGTGGTTATTGTTGTTGAGTATTTCTATTGGCTATAGCAGTTGGGACTATGTGGGTATTCTTTGATTTCATTTTTACTCCAGTTATTCTTTCTATTGTGTATCCTTGTGGATACCTGGTGGTCCAGTATCTTTGAGCATAGGCAACTTTCTGTACTAGGTCCAGTGCTATTGGGGTAGATTGGATAGCTAAGGTGATTTCTTGGTAAATACCTTTTATAAAGATATTTTCAGCCATCTGGTCTTGAACTACATCAGGGTAGTCAGCAAGGACTATTTGATACTGGATCCTTGTGTAGAATGTGTTTGGGTCTTCAGACATTTCTTGACAAATGGTGTTCAATTGATCCTTGAGGGCTTGTTTAATTTCGTCAGTATAGTAGGCATTTCAGAGCCAAGTTTTCATGGCTAATAGTGTTGCCAGGGCATCAGCTCCTGTGTGGTTGACTGCAGTGAAGGTGGTTCTTGCTAGGCCTCAAAGGCTTACAGGGAGTAGGGCTACTTATTGTACTGATGTTAAGGTCCTAACAGCAGCATACTGCTTGAAATCATCAATGAAGATGATGATTGATTCATTGAAGGTATATCCATGGAATACAGGTGGTCTCATATCCATTCTTTCTGATTGTATTGAGTTGGTTCTTGTAGTGGTTGTTTGTTATTCAGCTTGAAAGTTAGGGATTCATCTTGAATCACCAGCCAATGGGCACCAAGTTATAATGTAGCAGATGCTAAACTTAGTAAGTACATTAGATTTCTTTATCTTGAATTCTTGTCTTCTTGACTCCCAGAGTCAGTAGTTCCATGAGGCTAAATGTGTCAAAGAAGTAATTCTGAAGATCCTTTATCAATATACTTATTCTTTATGCTAACACTTTCGATCTGAGGTTTATTCACTCAAAGATATTGGATTATTTATACAAGTTTTGCTAGTTATGAGGTGGCTAAGTTATGACTACATTTCCTGTGAGTCACTTTTTACAACTGTAAATCCTCTATATCTACTAAGATCTCCACAATCATAAAGGATTTACATCTGTAGAATTTCTACAGTTACTAAAGTTTCTACAGTTGTAGAAATGACTGCTATACTATATTGGAAATCAGATTTATATACTGTGATCAAATGTCTATTCTCCTAATTCTTGTTACTATTTTGGGTCAACTGTTACAATATATTAGCTATAGATTTTAAGGACATTAAGACCAAGAAGCTCTTATATTATCTTAATATCAATACTGGAACTACAAAGCCAATTTATCAGAAGACCCATCCTATCTTACCAATTTATAGGAAATGACTTAAGATAGAAATCAAGGAAATAGAGGAATCTAGTATTATCAAAGAAGCTAATAGCTCTTGGTCATCCTCTATTATCCTTATATAAAAAAAAAGAAAGCCAACTAAGAGAATTCACACCTAGGCTCTATATAGACTACTGAAGACTCAATAAGATTATAGAGAAAGATAGATAATTATTACTTAATATTGATAATATCCTCATTATATTGGAAAATAAAGTATAATTCTATACTACTTTTAATCT
>RQIL01007420.1:0-12250 GCA_003951145.1 Jimgerdemannia lactiflua | reverse complement strand
TATCTTTTGTTGTTCTAGATAGTTGATTATTCTATAGTACAGCTTTTTATTTATGATGATTTAGTAGGAATTGGGTTTTTTGGAGTGTTTATAAGAGGGTATTGGTATTGGTATTGGTTTTTTCAGAGTAGTGGACATTATATATTTGTAGTTTTATAATTTATTAAGTATAGATTTCTTTTGGCTCACTAGTGGTGAGTAATCAGATGAGTGCTAAGTGATCTATCTGGATAGTAAAGTGACTTTTGACTTGGTAGTAGTAGAACTTCTCTATAGTCCAGATAACTATAAGGCATTTTAGTTTGTATAATTCATAGAACTGTTTAGCTCTATAAGTAATTTGGCTGAAGTAGACTATTATATATTTAGTATTATTCTTTTTTGTACTAAGATGGTTCTAAGTTCCATTGTACTGATATCTGTCTGCAGAATGAACTCCTGGGTCTAGTTAGGTCTTCTCAAGTTTGGGGTCTGGATCAATCTGATCTTGAGTTTGTCAAAGACTTATTGCTACTATTGTGTTTACTGAAACTTGACTGCTTTTCTGAACAGATTATAAATAGGGCTGGCAATATAAAAGAATTTGCAGATAAATTTTCTGAAGTAGAATACTAGTCTCATAAAGGCTTGGGCTTCAGCATACACCTCTTTCCATTACCATTCACATTATACATACTTTCAAACACACTTTTGAACAGTTTATTGGAAAAGCAACTAACAAAATGGTGATAATTCAATCTCTCAGTTGGCATACTAGGTCAAGACCTAGTGTAGTGTTTCAATGGCAGTAAGGAAAGGAAGGGTATGGACTAGGGATAGAGTCTTTTGGGAAGGCAACTGTTGGAAGTAGTGTAGAGAGTGGTCAAGGAGCAGGAGGAGAGGAGAGGAGTGAGGAACAGTTGAGCTTCGCAGCAGCAGTGAAGAGTGGGGCTAGAGGGGGCGATAAGAATAGCTGGCAGCAAGTTGGAAGGGCAAAGGGGAAGCTTGGTGGCAGTGAGAATGCTAGGCCATGAAGTGGAGGGCAGAAGATGAGTGAAGGTGGGGCTAGCAGAGCTGATGTGACTGCTGATAGTAGCAGAAATGGGAATCTGGAAAAAAAAGGAGATGTGACTGCTGATCAATCCAAGGAGCTGGTTGAGGGATCATCAATGATATGCAAGGAGGACCTGGCTGTTAGTGTGATGGGGCTGATGGTGGCACCATTACTCAAGAAGTCCATATTAGAGTTTGTAGTCATGCTTAGCTTTCAGGGGCTAGCAGTGACAGCTAGGGCAGTACTGGTGCTTTTGGGCAGTCAGTTAAGTGAGGTGGCCTTGGTGAAGTTCCTGAAAGGGCTGGAAGGAGTGGAAGTTGGATTTGTCAAGGAAGAATATGTATTGGCAGCAGTGGCTAAAGGGGTGTAAGTTGGAGAGGTCACTGTCCTGATGGCAAGGTGTCTGTAGAGA
The DNA here is from genome assembly GCA_003951145.1 of Jimgerdemannia lactiflua. Classification (NCBI taxonomy): domain Eukaryota; kingdom Fungi; phylum Mucoromycota; class Endogonomycetes; order Endogonales; family Endogonaceae; genus Jimgerdemannia; species Jimgerdemannia lactiflua. The sequence continues at coordinate 10,805 of RQIL01007420.1, read as the reverse complement.
TCCAAGAGTGGTGCATCTGGTGGTCAAAGGGGTCCCAATGGTATCCATGGAGGAGACAAAGGAGAGGGTTGAAAGGGCAATGTGAAAGTATAGCAAGGTGGTAGATATTGGATTTCAGATATGGGAAGGGATATCATTCTGCACTGGAGATGTGGAGGTATAGCTGAAAATGGCTGGAAAGGAGATGACAGGGAAGGGGGGGGATTGGTCCAGAGTACTGAAGTGGGAGCCCTTTGAGTGCAAGGTGTCTAGAGTCAGGGGCTTGGAGGAGGAGGAGGAGGACTTATTGATGGCACTTTGGGAGCTGGAGAGAGCAGTGGAGCAGAGAGAGAAGGCATGGCGGGCCTTTGAAAAGGCAATGATGGTGGTGGATATCAATGGAAAAAATATTCAAGTAGACAAGGTATTGTGAGAAAGGGCTCTGGGAAAGAAGCAGCAGCAGGAGCTCCTCACGAAGCTTGGAGTGGGTGGAAAAAAGAAGGGTCAGGGGTGAATGCAGAGGGGAGTGGAGGGCAGAAGGGGTCTGAAGGATCCATGTCCTCAGTGCATACCTCCCAGTGGGGGGAGGCGGGTATTGTGGAGGAGAATCTCTTTGAGGACTGAGGGCCAGAGAGAGAGGTGGATGGGAATAAGGAGAATGAGAGACCTGAAGATACTACTGAAGGTGGAGGGGCAGCAATGGAGGATGTTGTGATGAAGGATGCAAAGAGTGTTCAATTTAGGGACCCAGAATTGGCCTTGGGGGGTCAGGTAGTTGGGGTGTCTGGAGAAAGCCTGGTGGATGCATTGGATGAGGAGTGGGATGAAGCAGTCAGTATAAGCTTGGATGGAGCACAGATGGTGGGGAAAAGAGCAATGATGTCAGAGGGTGAGTATGTGGGAGAGGGGCCCTGGCTGCAAAGGTTGATGATGGATTTGGCAGAAAAGAAGCTGGGGGATGTTGACTTTCAACTGCTGAGTGAGAAAGACTAGAGTGATATTCTGTGTAGGGTTGGCGTGGTAGGGGAGCTAGCAACAATGCACTTGGCAACACTACTAGAAGATGAGGGGTATGAGGTGGATGCTGCTAGAGAAGAGAAGTTGAAAGGAGCAGTATGTAGGATGGTGGTCGGGGGGTAGAATGCCTGGAATGGAGCAGAGATGTGGATAACAGCATGTGAGGACTATTGGCCAATGATGACACTGAGAATGTACAAGAAATTTTGGTGGCACTGGAGGCTAAGGAGAGGGAGGAGGTGGAGCTGGAAGCTGAGAGGGAGCTGGATTTGTCTAGGATAGATCAGGATATGAAGATCTAGGGTGGGCACTCAACACATATATTCCTCAATATGAACAGTACAACCAATATTTTCACTCAATATCAATGGGCTAAGGGGATCAGGGAGACATCTAAACATTTTTGCATGGCTTAAGGATTTGGAAGCAGATGTTTTTCTACTTCAGGATGTGAGATGTGAAAATGAGGTAGACAAGTCAAACTGGTCAAGAGAATGGGGAGGGGTAGCCAAATGGTGAGGGAAAGTTAGAATCTTGATAAGGAAAGGCAAAGGGGAACTGAGAGACACTGGGGGGTGGGGAGATCAATTGTTATAGGGGGTATGGGCAAGGCCAGGGTGGGGGCTGGTAGTGGTGGGCTCTTGTTATTGTCTGACAGAAAGAGGGGAGAGAATAACTTGGATAGAGAGGCTGTTGGAAAGTGGAACTTTGGTGGAAGCTGGAGTTGATGTACTTGGAGGGGACTTTAATATGGTCAGAGATGCCACTGAGGACAGATCTGATGGGGGTTTAGAGGGGACAGATAGAAGTGGGGGACTGGATAGATGGGAGGAGATGGAGAGACTGAGCACATTGGGAGATGCAGAGCGCCATAAGTGGGGGAATAGGGCAGTATATACTCACTGGGTGCATGGATTGGGAACACGGATCGACTGGATACTCATGGCAGACTGTTGGGGGATGGATGTCTGGAAGGCATTGGAGGTGATGTGGTGTCCCTGGTCTGATCACTGGGGAATAGTGGGGCAGGGAACTTTGGGGAGAGTGGGGATGGGCTTGGACATTGGTGACTTAACTGTGCCTTGTTGAAAGACAAGGTGGTGTGGGAATAATGGAGGGTAGAGGTGGCAGATAGTATTGCATGTTGGAGAAAGGAAGGATTGGTCATAGGGGATTGGTAGCTGAAGCTGAAGACTGCTGCACAGGTGTACTGGGGGGGAGGTGGGGAGAGTGAAGGGGAGGATTAGGAAAAAGCAAATAGTGGAAATCTCATGCCAACTGGAGGGCCTCCTGCTGGCATCTGCTAGGGGCCAGGAGGGGGCTGAGGAGGAAGGTGGAGAGTGGAGGATGGAGAGAATGGAGAGGGAAATTGAAGAGCTGAAGGATACCATAAGGGAGGAAGAGGAGTTACAGGTGCAGTGGATGGTGGCATGACTGTGGTAGCAGGGACTGGAGGAAGGAGAAAGGCCTATGAAGTATCTTACCAGGCTTTTAGAGCATGCAAGGTGTGGCAGAGGTGGGAAGGAATTATAGGAGAAGATAGGGAGATGGTGACAGGGGTGCAAAATATCCTAGGCTCACTCAAGGGGTGATGGGGAAACCTGTGGAGTGAGGAGGAGGGAGGAGAGGATGGCAGGGCTATTGAAGGCTTTCTGGAGGAGTGGACCACACCAGGGGCTGAGGGGCTGGGGGAGCTGACCCACTCCATTCAGGAGGATGAAATTTCGAAGATGCTGTCAGCTACAAAGAATAGGACAGTGCCAGGGGAGGATGGGCTGCCATGGGACTTATGGAAGAAAATGGTGAACATTGAAGGTGTGCTTGGAGAGATGAAGGAGATGTTTGGAGCTGTAATTGACTCAGGAAATTGGCTAGGGGAACAGGAGTTAGGACTAGTGGTGCTCCTTTACAAGGATAAGGGGCTGAGAGAGGATTGGAAGAACTGGCAACCTATCATACTCTTGGATATGGATAGGAAGTTGATAACAAAGGAACTGGTGGCATGACTACAGGCAGTGGCACAGCAAGTTCTGGGGGAGGAATAGCATGGCTTTGTTGGCAGGAGACTGATTAGGGATGGCATGACATGGGTACATGGCATCATTGAAGGGGCAAGGGCAGCAGGGGTGGATGGAAGGTTGGTCTTCTTGGATCAAGAGAAGGCATATGATAGAGTGTGGTGGGTGTGGTTGGCGACAGTTTTGGATAGAATTGGAGTCCCGAGGAGATTAGGGCAGGCCATAGTGCAGATGCTGGAGGGAAGTAAGGCTGTCATAATGATGAATGGCCATCAGGGAGTTCCATTCTCCCTGGGGAGAGGAGTGCCACAAGGGGACCCATTGTCTCTGATTTTGTATGCTCTGTCATTGGAACTGCTTCTGGATTGGATTAGGAGGCGGATTGGTGTGTTGACAGAGATAGGGGTGACCTGGAAGGTGGGCACCTTTGCGGATGATATAGTTGTTGGGCTGGGCTCAGTTCAAGATGTGGGGGAGCTCAAGGAGACAGTTGGCTGGTATGAAGGATGCTCAGGCCAGGAGCTGAACTGGCATAAGTGTGAGACAATGGTGCTTGGGAATGGAATCAATAGTAGCAATATCATAGGAAAAGTGGTACCAGCAGGAGAGGTGGTCCAATACTTGGGCATCTTCCTTTCTATATGGGTTGGTGCTGCCAAAGGCTTGGTAGAAAGGGAAGGTGCAAGCTTGTGGGGAGGCACCAAAAAGCTGGGGGGGGTGTCATATCTCCTTGGTGGGATGGGTGATAATTTTGAATGTCTACTGGATGCTGAAGCTTTGGTACCTGGCATATCACTTAGATTTCCAAGCCTGGGTGGTGAAGAGATTGCTTAGACTGACAAAGGATTGGATCTGGGCTGAGAGGAGAAGTCAAATTGGCTGGGAGATTCTGGCACTACCAGTGGAGCATGGTGGCCTAGGATTAGTGGACTTTCCTAAGAAGTTCCACTGCCTGCGAGCATGGTGGCTCCAAAGACCAGTGGTGCTGAGAGGGGGAGAGTGGGTGCCACTAATGCAAAAGATATAGGAAGCAAGATATGCCCCCAGAGGATCATCCGGAGACCTTTTGGAGGTGGACAGATATGGCAGTAGTAGAAGGCTCAGGTATCAAGGTTTCTGGTGGAGAGTGATTGAGGGAGGTCATCAGATTGGACTTCGATGGGAGGGGAATGTGGTGGAGGAGTACTGGGGACTGGGAATGTGGCAGTGGCATAAGTTGCTGCTAGGAGGGTCACCGGTAATCGATTTCTGCCTTGGTGATGGGGTAGATAGCCAATGGGGCTTTGGCCTGGATGCTAGCCAGTTGGGTGGCAGGGAGTAGGGATTGGAGAGGAGTGGGATTGGTCTGGCCTATGGGCCTGGGGGGCAGAGGTGAAGAAGTGGATCCCCCCAAAGCTCTGGGTGGTGTGGTGGAGAGTGATGAGGCGAAATGTGATGTTGAATTATATGACTGGGCACTTGGTGGCTAGAGGGGACTTTGAGTGTGAGGAGTGCTTGGGGGTTGGGCAGGCTGGTGGGGTGGTGCAGACCCCAGAGTATTGGCTAGGAGAGTGTGAGGTGCTGGAGGACTTTTGAAGAGAGGTGGGGCAGTGTATGGATAGGGTAAATAGAGAGCATGAGCTGAGGAGGTGGGATGTACTTTAGGAAAGGGTGCTAGGCATAGTAGGCAATGAGTGGCTCACACTAGGGTGGGTCGTCACAGTATAAATAAAGATGGCAGGATACTGGTTGGCAGTATTTGAGGATGGAACAAAGTTGACCCTGGGGGAAAAGATGGGGAGGTGATGGTGGTTGATGAAAGACATACTGACAGGTTGGCCGAGGGGCTGGGGCTCTGGGAAGGAGAGCCAAAGGAAGCTAGTTGATGTCATATGTAGTAAGAGTGTAACATTTTAGTGTAGTTTATTTCTTTTTCTTTATCTTTCTAGTACTTTCTGTAACCTTTCAGTATCTTCCGAATGATTAGAAATCATCTCTTGGCACTAAGCCACAGCTAGAACATTCTTGTCACTTCTGTTCTAGTCTTAGCTAGTCATGGAACTTCATGGAATATTGCAGATCTTTATTTGTCATCATTGCCAACAAATCTTTCTCTTGGCATTTCCATTGATTTCTCAGATCCTTCTGGATCCATCTTTCATATCTTGTATAAATATCCTCTCTATTCTCTCAAATAAAGCTCAGAATATTTTCTTCCGGAATCCACAAGAACTTCCCGAACTCTCAATAACTCTTCAAGCTATTTTGAGTACTTAGAATTTAGTCGCTTCCTTATTCCAGAAATCAGAACTGTTACACTTGGTAGTAGTGGTTAAGATACACCTTGCCTAAACAAGAAACCTCTCAAGAACTAGTCAAACACCATAGACCCCAATGCCAATGCCTGGGACAACAACACCTACAGCACCCCTTATGGCAACTATGTCCCACAGAATGCTCCTCACATTCAGCAAGAAGAAGAGGATGAAATTCCTACTCAGTCATCTGGGACTCTAGAAAGCCTGCTGCATACTGCACTGGCTCAAATTTCCCAACTTCAAGAACAACTATACAAGAAGGAGGGCAAAGCTCCTGCACAGTCTACATCTGTACCTATAATAGTATCTCCGACAGCAGTCACTATCAAGCCTCAGAAGCCTGATACCTTTGATGGCCAAAGAGGAGGACTGTCTACCAACGCTTGGCTTTTCCAATTGGAGCAGTATGGAGAACTGACCAATTTGGATGAAGCAGTACTAGTCCAATTTGCTGCCACACTCCTCCGAGGGAATGCTGCAATCTGGGGGCGAAATCATGTTCAGAATTCAAGATTCTCTAGCCGAATCAAGGTCTGGGGTGAATTCTCAGATGCCATTCAAGGCCAATTCAAGCCTGTCAACAGCACCAAGGTCGTGCGAGACCGCCTGGCAAACGTCAAACAGCTCAAGTCTGTGCAAGCATATAATGCACATTTTCTGTCTATTCTACTGGAGCTACCTCATATCACTGAAGATGAAAAAATCAACAAGTACATCCGAGGTCTCAAGGGACAAACCTGAGTTCATGTTGAACTAGAAGAACCCAAAGACCTAGTACTGCAATGAAAATTGCTAATAGGTTCGATGTCATTACCTATAGCAACTGCTTCAAGCAGAAGAGACCGCCATTCAACAACAACTCCAGAATGGAGGAAACCAAAGTCAGAACTGTTGGACCTGCCCCCATGGACCTAGACACCATTGACAAGAACAAGAAGAACAAGCTTACACCTGAGGAAAAGGAGCGTCTCAAGTAGGCCGAAGCCTGCTTCTTTTGCCGACAGCCTGGCCACATTGCTACAAAATGTCCCAAGAAGACTACCAAACCCAAGAGGATCCTGGTCCTGTCCAAAGACACCCAAGGTCACCAAGTCAAATAAGAAGTGGTACTCAATTTCATGCAAGTCAATTCCAAGGCCCAGATTCCTCAAGCACAGTCTGAAGGAGCCATTGGTTTAGACCTTCAATCCGTCCAACAAGTCACTATTCCTGCCCATGAAAGAAAGCTCATTCCAACTGGCCTTGCAGTCGAAATACCCAAGGAACAATATGCAAGAATTGCACCAAGATCTGGCCTCAGTATCAAGCACTCACTGGATGATGGCACAGGAGTCATTGACCCTGACTTCCAAGGAGAAATATAAGTCTTACTAGTCAACCACTATACTGTCAATGAAGGTGACAGAATCACACAGCTTATCCTGGAGCAAGCCACTCTACCTGCTGTCAAGGAAGTCACCAAGTTGTCTCCAACCAAGCGAGATCAGGAAGGCTTTGGCAGCACTGATCAAGTTGCTAGCATAGCCCAGAACCGAGCCAACTCAATGCTCATCTTCAAAGGTCTAGTCAAAGGTCAAGAACTAGATGTCCTCATAGACAGCAGAGCTGTTGGAAACTTCATCAACAAGAACCTCATCAACAAACTCAAGATTCTCACCAAGCCAGCTGGCAAGAATGGTGGAGTTGTCATTGCTGATGGCACCACTCTGCCAATTGACTCAATTGCCATCAAACTTCCCCTCAAGATTCAGAAGTACTGGGAATGTTTAGACTTTGAAGTGGCACCCCTAGGAGATCATGACCTGATCTTAGGCAAACCCTGGCTTACATGATACAATCCGCACATTGATTGGACCAAGAATGAAGTTACCCTGATTCAAGATGGAGTCAACATTACAATCAGGCCAGACAAGACTCAGACTAAAACCCCAATTGCAACTCTTTCAGCAATTCAGTTCAAGAAGGCTCTCAAGAAAGCCACCTGTGTCTTTGTTGCACTGATCCAACCCAAGAAAGAAGACAAGAAGATATCAATCAGCAAAAGTGTCAAGTTACTGCTGAACAAGTACAAGGATGTCTTCCCAGACAAGCTACCTGGTCTACCACCTTCAAGAGACCATAATCACGAAATCAAGTTGGTGCCTGATGCAGCTATTCCTAAGAAAAAGATGTACTGCATGTCACCACTTGAAATTGAAGCAGTCAAGAAGAAACTCAATGAACTCATTGAGTGAGGAGCCATTCAGCTAAGCAAGTCACCCTTTGGCTCCCCAGTCCTGTTTGTCAAGAAGAAGGATGATACCCTGCGAATGTGCATAGACTACCGTGCACTCAACAAGATTACTGTCAAGAATCATTACCCACTACCTCTCATTGATCAAATCTTTGATGCTCTCAAGAATGCCAAGTACTTCACCAAGATTGACCTGACCTCTGGGTATCACCAAATCCGAATCAAGTCAGAAGACATACCCAAGACTGCCTTCATGACACCATTTGGTCTCTATGAATTTCTAGTCATGGCCTTTGGTCTCACCAATGTACCAGCATCCTTTCAAGACCTCATGCAGACTGTCTTCCAGGATCAGCTCTATATATTTGTACTTGTGTACATTGATGACATCCTGATCTTCAGCGGCACTAAAGAAGAACATCTCAAACACCTCAAACAAGTCCTCAAGATTCTCCGTGAATACAAGCTTTATGCAAAGCTCAAGAAGTGTGAGTTCTTCAAAGATCAAGTTGAATACCTTGGACACATTGTATCAGCCAAAGGAATTCAAGTAGACCCAAGGAAAATACAAGCCATTGAATAGTGGCCTGTACCAGCAAGTCTCACCAAACTTAGGTCCTTCCTTGGTCTGGCTGGATACTACTGCCGATTTGTCAAGAACTTCTCTGGCATAGCAGAATCTTTGACAAACCTCCTGTGAAAGCAACCCAAATCTGACCTCTATGTTCCCTACATCTGGGACACCTTCTGTCAATAAGCTTTTCAAGAACTCAAGAACTGCCTGACCCATGCACCTGTCCTTAGAAACATGGACCTGAACTTGAAGTTTACTATTACTACTGATGCATCCAACTTCACAATTGGTGCAGTCATCTCTCAAGATGATGGACAAGGACACAGACTCATTGCATTTGAGTCAAGGAAATTGTCCCCTGCAGAACAAAAGCTAGCCACTCATGAAAAGGAACTCCTGGCAATCATTCATGCCCTCAAGACCTGGCAACACTATCTAGAAGGAGTTGAGTTTGACATGATCACAGATCACATATCCCTTCAGTTCATCAACACCCAACTAACTCTTTCCTGTCAATAAGCCAGGTGGAGTCAGTTACTTCAGACTTTCACCCTGAACATCATCTACAAGCCCAGCACAACCCTGGTTGTACCAGATGCACTCTCAAGAAGGCCTAACCTTGCTGCCATTTTACAAGTCACCATGGCACCTGAATTCCTTAACCAGATCAAGACTGCATATGAACAAGACTCTCTGGTTCTACAAAAGGACACCAAGGAATTCAAAGAAAAGTACACCTTCAAGAACAATCTTGTGTACCATCAAGACAAGGTCTATATTCCTGCCAACCCTGAACTATGATACAAGATTCTTCATGAACATCATGACTCCCCACTAGCTGGTCACCTTGGAACTGAGAAGACCATCAAGAACATTCAACGAGACTACTACTGACCCAACATGCTCAAGGAAATCAAGGAGTATGTTCAAAGCTGTGATCTTTGTTAAAGGAACAAGTCAAACAACCAAACACCTGCTGGTCTTCTGCAACCCTTACCAATTCCAACCAAGAAGTTCGAGCAAGTCACAATGGACTTCATTGTACAACTCCCATGAACCAAATCAGGCTATGATGCCATCGTCGTATTTGTAGACTGTCTGACCAAGATCACAATTGCTGAGTTAACCACAACCAATGCCACCACCCCTGAAATTTCTAGAATCCTCTTCAAGTCTATCTTCCACCAATATGGACTTCTCTGAGTAATTGTCAGTGACCGCGACCCCAAATTCACAAGTCACTTCTGGCAAGTACTCTTCAAGACTCTTGGAACTCAAATCGCTATGTCAACTGCCTTCCACCCTCAAACTGATGGACAAACCGAGCGATTGAACAGAACTCTTGAACAAATGCTCAGAAACTATGTATCTTATGAGCAAGATGATTGGGACCACTACCTGACCTATGCTGAGTTCACCTACAACAATGCAGTCCAATCATCCACTGGTCTTTTCCCTTTTCAGTTACTACACAGTCAAAATCCCGAGACCCCTGCAAGTCTAGTCTCATTCCAGCAATCCAGTCACACACAAGTCCCCACTGTCCAGAACCTTATTGACAAAATGGATTCCCTTCTCAAGATTGCGACAGCAAATCTGCTAAAGGCCCAACAACATCAAGCTAAGTATGCAGATAAGAAACGTCATGATGTCAACTATACTATTGGAGATATGGTTCTACTCAAAGCCAACAACATCAAGGCCCAATCTCAAGTCAACCACCAGTCAGCCAAATTCTAACCCAAGTACCTTGGACCCTTCGAGATCACCAAGCAAGTCTCTACCTACTCCTACCATCTCAGTCTACTGACAACCATATATATACATCCAGTATTCCATATGTTACAACTTAAGGCCTGGAACCAGTCACTCCCTTACCCTGGCCGAATTCCATCACCCTCAGCACCAGTTATGGTTGAAGGCCACATTAAGTATGAAGTTGAGAAAATCTTAGACAAACAAGTTCAATACCGTCATACAGAATACCTAGTGAAGTGGTTGGGCTACCCTGAATATGATGCTACCTGGGAACCTGCTGCCAATCTCAAGAACTCCCAAGACCTCATTCAAGAGTTTGAGCAAAAAGAAACTCATTGACTGCCCGTGAGGTTCTCTTCTTGAATAGTAGATGACCTACTTTACTGATCAGGTATATTATACATCAGGGCACTCTAAGAGATACAGCATCAGAAACAAGACCCACAGAAGAACTCTGTAAACCCTGCAACTAACAAGGTTCAAACCAGTTCTCATCCGATCAAGATGATACTTTGGCCCTCGCCTTATACAAGGATGGCCGGTCCTTGCCAATGAGCTGATATATTTTATTTGTCTTTTCTTTTGGTTTTATTTTCTTGTATTACCTTCTGAATTCAATGAGGACATTGATTCTTAAGGAGGAGGATATGTAACATTTTAGTGTAGTTTATTTCTTTCTCTTTATCTTTCTAGTACTTTCCATAACCTTCCAGTATCTTCTGAATGATTAGAAATCATCTCTTGGCACTAAACCACAGCTAGAACATTCTTGTCACTTCCATTCCAGTCTTAGCTAGTCATGGAACTTCATGGAACATTGTGGATCTTTATTTGTCATCATTGCTGACAAATCTTTCTCTTGGCATTTCTATTGATTTCTCAGATCCTTCTGGATCCTTCTTTCATATCTTGTATAAATATCCTCTCTG
>RQIL01007409.1:0-12251 GCA_003951145.1 Jimgerdemannia lactiflua | reverse complement strand
CCCCTCCCACATCTGAAAACCGATATCCACAACATCGCCATACTCCTTCATCACCTCACTGACCCTGCTCCTAGTCTCCTCCACTGACACCGTAGGGACCCCCTTGACCACCAGGTGCACCACCCTCGGGTCCCAGCGCAAGCACCTTGACATCGGCACTGCCACCTCGCCCACCATGATCCCCTTCGCCAGAGCCTCTACCAGGTGCTTCTCCTCAACAAATCCAACCTCAACTCCCTCCAGTCCTTTCAGGAACTTCACTGATGCCACATCCACCAGCTGCTTCCCCAGAAGTTCCAAAACCATCTTTGCCATCACCGCTAGGCCCCGGAAGCTCACTGTGACTGCGAATTCGGAGATCGACTTCTTGAGTAACGGTACCACCACCAGGCCCATCACACCATCTAAGAGATCGCCCTTGTGTACCGGCTCTGATCCCCCCTGGCTCCCCTTGTCACCATCAGCAGTCACATCTGGATTTTTTTCCAGATTAGCTGTCACCCCTCCATCAGCAGTCCCACCTACTCCGCCAGTCACACCTTCCCCAGCCCCCACCTTCCCTCCTCCAGAGAGTGCACCTCCAGCACTTCCCAACTTCCCCTTTCCCTTCCCCACCGTCTTCCATTCCTCAGCTCCTCCTCCTCCTCCTCAACCCTTGACTGCTGCTGCGAAGCTCACCACTCCACCACCTCCAGCCCTCTTGCTCGACTCCTGCCCCCCTCCCACTCCTCCACCAGTCGATGGTCCAAAGAACCCTGGCCCCAGCCCTATCCCTCCCTTGCCATACTGCCATTTGAAGGCTGACCCATCCCCCACACCAGTACACTTGCCCGTGCCTTGCTTGGTTGCCATCACCTTAAGAGCTTTCTCAATAAAACGATGAAAAGTGTATCAAAAGTGTGTGTGGGAATTTGTGTAATGTGAATGTTACCAGAGAGAGATCGCTGTCGAAAGTGTCTCCTCTGTGACTGCCATATATATTCTCCTTCTTCTACAAAAAAGACCTGTGCCCAAGACTTGAATTGTCTCCACTCCTCCATTAGTGCTGTATTGAGTCTCCAGTATCCATTCTCCATTTCCATGTTTTGGAGTTGCTAAATGCACCCTCGGATTCCTTTATGGTCAGAGCAGGGACAGTGCAGGGTCATATGGTCAGGCAGAAGGTCAATCCACCCCACTGGCATATATCTGGTCAATGTGGGAGCTCACCATTCCTCTATTAGTAATAGTCCACTTAGTTATCAAGTCAGGTCCTTCTGGTATATGCCTCTGGTTTACATTAGCTAAGCCCCTGTTGTACATCATTGTCTGCCATTTGTGCCACTGCCCAGAAGGGGTCTATTTTCTTTGGGGCCGCCAGTCATACTCACCACTGCCCACCATATTTATATCACCTGTCAATATTCTTATATTCTCCAGAAGATCTACCTCTAGTATTACCAGGAAGGCTGTTCTCTCCTCCCACTTTGCAGGAATATATACTGAAGCACTAATGCATTGGAATATCTCTCTCTTAGTAATTAGCCCACTGCATACCCAAGAATTGTCTATGTCTAGGTCCTCCTCTATCTTAATATCTGTTGAATCTTCCAAGATTGCTGTATGCCTTTTCCAAATCTCTGGCAGTCCCTATTGGTCCTGCTAGTCCACTTTGTCCTCATCACCCATTCATATGTCCTGAAGAAAGATAATGTCCAAGTGTTGGTTCTTGATCCATTTGAAGACTTTCTGCCATTTATCACTGTTTCCAAGACCATTAATATTCAAGAAGATATATTGTAGTTGTTCTTTCATTAGGGGGGAGAATTTAAAGTAATGTCAATAGTACCATTTTCTCTACTGCCTGCTGAGATGCTAGGGCACCCTGGGCACAGGCCTCCTGCCATGCAGCCAGGCTCTTCTCAGATTGGAGGAAGTCTTTAGTCATGTGTCGTCATTTGTACCTTTGCCATCGGGAGTCTGGGCCCCACTTGTGCTGGATACTCAGCTCTCAGAATCCTGCCTAGCTCCACTGCAGCCCAGGTGGGTGTCAATACTACTTCTCAAACAGCTTGGGAGTCAGCATCCCCAATGGCATACTGTACTATCTCCTCAAAGATATTCATATAGTGTAGTTTCCTTCTGTTCACCTCCATCCTTGTCACTGGTCTTGCATCAGTCATGGGGATATCTATCTCCTCCTCACTGTCTGAGTCCCTATCTAAGTCCCTATCAGAGTCTCTATTCAATAGTCTTGCCAAGTCCACAGATTCTTGAGAGGCAGTTTTCAGATCCTTCTCCCCCTGCTCTGCTCTGTCCTCCTCCACCAGTACTACCTCATTCTCCTCACTCGGCAACTCAGTATAGATGTGCCTCTTCAACACCTGTCTAGAGGTATGCTGTGAGGCACCCACTCCTTCCTCTCTGGCCTTTCACTTTTCCTTCTCGCTTTTTTTGATCTCTATATTCTCTCTGCTATTGATGTAGTCCTGTTGGTGCTCTTTCTCTTCCCGACAGGCATTGTCCAACACTTGCTGGACCCATTGTCCTCTTGATTTTCACAGAAGTTGCTGAGATTCTTCATCCTTCTCCTTACTATTATCTTTCGGGTTCTGGGTCTTGTAGGCTTCCCATGCCTCCTGGTGCTTCTTGATGGCTCTGAGACCCCAAACAGGGTCCTCCCAGGGCTTCTTGGGACCTGAGGCTTGAGAGTTGAAGCCAGCTGGAGTCTTTTCCTTTCCTCTCACACCCTTTCAGTTTACTGCACAAGTCACTCCCCTTAGTATGAACTATTGGATAGCTGTCTGCATCTAGTATATCATTGTGGACCTTGATCATTACCTCACAGCTATCTGCTCTGAGCTTGGTGCCTCCCCATCTTGCAAAGTTGATCTGTAGTATCTTCTCTACTGTCTTTAGTGCTTTTTTTCTTTTTTGACTTAAGGCTTTATTCACTCATAGTGCTAGTTATTCATACAGTTTCTATCTATTCCTTTCTTGATTTGCAATTATTCTTCTGACTATCTGAAGCAATCTTCTTCCAACTATCCTACTCCTTCCTTCCAATGCACCCCACTTTCACTTAGTACCAGTCTCCCCTGATTCACCTGGATCATCTTGACCACTTGTTTGGGTATAGCCTCCCCATTTCGCCTTCCCTGATACCACCAGCCCTGGACAATCTCCCTCATCAATTCCTTCCATCTTTTCATAAGAGAACCAGCTCCCATCCAGCAGTCTCCTTCAAATACCCATCACCAGTACATTGCCATAAGTACCCAGAGTCCAATAATTCAACCTAAATCCCCCCAGGTATCACCAGTATTCCCCACCAGCCTCCTCTGTATCATATTTTCCACCATCTCTCTCATCCTCTGCTAGCCATCTCCCCACAGTGACTCTAGTTGGCACCAGTATCCTTCAACTCCCCAGCAGTCTGCTAAGACATATTCAGGAGTTTGTATATTGTCTATCTCTATCTTCTTACATTACTCACATTCCCTTTTGCCATCAGTATGCATCCACCCTGTCTGGTGTGCCAATATGACATTTCTCCTCAGAAACTGCCACCATACTACCCAGTACTTGGGGGGTGTACAGAGTCTCACCTTTTCCACCCCTGTCTTCAGTGCTTCACAGATGTCTGCCTTAGTGGCCTCACTCTCATAGATAGGTAGGTCCCTGATGGTGATAAGAATAATGGAGTCATCTCTTCCAAAGCACCATACAAGAGGAAGCTTCACCCCTACATGTGAGAGTCCCTTGTCAATAGCAGTGGCTGCAGCTGTATCTGTTACATAGGTCACTTCTATCACCAAATTGCTGGCCACAAAGTTGACTGCTTCAGTCTCAGGAAGCTAAGTAGACACCAGTCCTATGGCATCACTCACTGAGAGGTACAGTCCTTTGATGGAGACTGTAAAGGCATTGATGGACCCAGACTTATAGAAGTAAGGGTGGACTAGATACTGTGCTGGCTTGAAGGAGGGCTCTGGAGCTGTACTTTCTTCTTTAGTTCCTGGTATCATCTTCTCCTTTGCTGCCCTACTGGTTGGCTCTGTTATAGTTGGTTTATTGGATTGTTCTCCTGTGATCTGGGCATAGGAAAGTTGGTGGGAGTTTCCAGAGACAAGCTGCCAGTGGTTGGATCCCTGCTTAGCAGTTGGCTTGGCAGTAACTTTTCCTTTAGGGTGCAAGTTGAACTTTGGTTAGGGCTCCTTCTTCTACTCCTCAAAGGGGCCATCACTCTATTGTCCTTGAGTGGCCTTGGTCTCTTGGGCCTTGATAGGCCCTGGCTGACTGCTGTTGCTATTGGCAGCCATGAAAATTGTGCTATCTGAGTATTGTTGTTTTTGCTGAAAATTTTGAAGTACTAATAAAATCGCAAATATTGGACACCTCAAGGGCTGGTTGGTATCAAAAGACTCTTCTATTTGTAGTGATGCTGTCAGTGCTTATGGCCCCAGGGGGCAGTGTACTGGCAGTGTATAGTTCTCTTTGGAAGTTTGAAAGTTTTGATGGTCAGTGGCTTAGCTACTTGCCCCAAAATTGATCTAGGTAAAAGAGTCCCTTGAGAAGTACTACTGAAGAAGACATATATGGCATAGGTAGTATTATCTCTATAGAAGAAATATTCAAATACTTAGGTATTACCTTTTATACAAGGGTACTCCCTCTCTCTGCCTCCTTTTATAGTGGCATTTTGGAGACCCTCTACCAGATGGTGAGGAGCTGGCAGCAGCAGTACCTCTCTCTGATAGGCAGAGTACTAGTAGTGAACTCCAGGCTACTCAGTAAGCTGTGGTACATAGAATATAATATTCTCTTCTCTCAGAACTTCTTCAAAAGCCTTCAGAAATTATTTCTGCATACTTATGGTAGAGAAAGCAACTCCAAATCAAGTGGGATATATTGTGTCTCTCAATGGTAGAAGGTGGATTAGGGTTACTAGACCCAGCACTATAGATCCAGGTAATAAAAATGTATTGAATTCATATAATAACTATAAGTTAGAAGGCTGCATAGAAGGGGCTGACTATGGAAAACTGGTGACAGCAATATGTACCAAGAGGAACCTATGGGTTGGACTTCTTCCTGGGAGATATACTCCTAGGGCTAGTATACTATAAAGGGCTGTGGTGGGATATTACTGAGAACTGGGAACTAATGGATGCTGAGGCTAATCCACTAGTAACCCCAGACTCTTTTCAAGACACTAAGTATACTGATGAGACTGTCAGCAAGTATACAATTAGAGAGAGTAGAAGGTACCTTCAGAAGAGGCAAGTGGAGTATAGTGAACTACTGAAATAAGCAGCTTTGGTTCTGGACTAGAACCAAGAGACTAACTAAGTATGGCCAGTACTTGTATAGCTCTGCAAGACCCTACAGCCAAAGCACTAAATTTTATAATAGTGGATATTAAGATACAATGTTATAACAGGTATACAGATAGCTTATATGTACTCAGAAAGCTCTCCAGAATACCCCCACTATATTGAAAGAAGAATTGGGTGAATACAGTATACAGTATAGTATATATTTGTAGAGTGCCAGCTAACAGCCAATCTGTAGAGGAATATCAATACCTGGCTGTACCAGGGTATTCCTGGGGCTCTAACTCTCTACTCAGCAATCAATATTCTGTATTCCTGGAGTATGGCTATCCCACAGATAGTGTATATAGTGAGTATTGTTTACAGTATTGAGCTCTAGACAATCTGGATGGCATACTGGAAATGGATCTTTGAGGAAAAGATAGTATAGATCTCAGTACTCTGCCATAACTTCAAGAGGCTTCTGGAAGATACTATCTATGTCAAGTAGCTTTGGGCAAGCTGGAGTCATAAGATATTAGAGTTTAAGTTGACTTGGCAAATTGGGAAGGGCAGCCTCCAGGTCAAGAAGAGAAGGGTATATATAGTAGAGTGGTCTAGTATAGAGACTCCTGATATTGAAATAGCAGAAGAAGTAGGATAAATTCTGCTTACAGAGATAGGCTGTATACATAGTCTTCGGAAGCAGTAGGACTTGGTTTAGGACTGAGAGGTGGGGAAATACCTATCAAATGTCATGGACTCCTTGTTACTATCTTATGTATCCTGGTTAAAATTTTCACAATAAACCAAAAATATATAAAATGAAAGAACAACTACAATATATTTCTTTGAATACCAATAAACTAGGAAACAGTAATAAACAGTAGAAAGTCTTCTAATGACTCAAGAACTAATACTTGGACATTATTTTTCTTCAGGATATATAAATGAGTTATAATGATAGAGATTTGAAAAAGATACATGGCAATCTTGGGGGGATCAATGGATATTAGTATAAAGAAGAATTTGGATATATGTAGATAATTCTTAAGTATGCAGTGGCTCAATTACTAAAGATGATATCTTTTGGTATATTATTACTTCTGTATATATATCAGCAAAGTGAGAGAAGAGAACAGTCTTCCTAGAGACATTGGAGATATGTAGCTCTGTCTGGAAATGTAGGAATATTGGTAGGTAATATCAATATAGTGAGTAGTAGTGAGTATGATTGGTGGCCCCAAAAGAAGTAGACCCCTTCAGGGCAGTGGTACAAATGGTAGATACTGATGTATAATAGAGGCTTGGTTGATGTGTACTGAAGGTATACACCAGAGGGATCTGATGAGATGACCAAGTGGACTATCATTAATAAAGGGATAGTGGGATCCTATATTGATCAGATATATGCTATGAGGAGTAGATTGATCTTCTGCCAGACTATACTACCCTGTACTGCCTCTATTCTAACCATAAAGGGATCTGAGGGTGCATTCAACAACCCCAAAACAAAGAGATGGGGAATAAGTACTGGAGGCTCAATACAGCTCTATTGAAGAGAGAGGTAACAGGAGACTCCTTTTGCTCAAACCATTTAGAGACAGCTAAGCCACAACTACATCTTCTCATAGAAATAACATGTAAAAGAGTTTTTATTTTGCAAACTATAGTGTACTAAGTAGTGCTGTAGTCTAGGATACTACATAAATAAGTTATACCAAAATCCAACAAGTTTTAGAGATATAGTGAGCCAAGAATTATCAAGCTCAGAGAGACTGAAGAGGAGAGACTATGGCCTTAGATTCCCAAAGAGCTATATAGCAGCTACTGGCCAGAAGAGAGCACAGGAAAGTAAAGAAAGAACTAGTGCTAAGATAAATCTTAATGTTGGTATACTCACTATTGGTTAGAGTAGGGGAAGCACTACTAGAACTGAGGAGATAAGCAGTAGGGGGTATAGTGTTGACAGGGAGAGGGGGTGTGATTGGAAATTTGGTAGCTGAGCAGGTGACTGGAAATGGTGAGATAACTGGAAGGAGCACTACTGGCAATACTGGTGATATGACAGGCAGTATAGCAGGAAGAAGAGGAAAAATCACTTTGGCAGCTAGAACTGGGAAGCTTGTAGTATAGCTCTTTTTTCACAAATCCATCTCAACTTGAGCAATCTCAGTAAACTTTCTAGGACTTGAAATGTCAGTACAGGAAGTATTGAAGGTGGTTGGAGATGGAGTAGATGGAGCAGAGTTACTGAGGTTTATACCATCAGCAAAGGTAGTTGAAATTAGCTTTGTAGAGGAGGAGAAGATAATGCTAGCTCTGGAGAAGGGACTAATGATCAAAGGAGTCTGAGTGGAGATTACTAGATGCCTGAGGTGGGACTCTTATACTATCCAATTGGTGATTGAAGAGGTGCCAACCCTAGGGAGATAGGAGACAAAGGAGCTGATTATGGTAGAAATGAAGAAATATAGAGAGATGGTGAATTTTGGATTTATGTTCTGGAAAGGGACAAAACTGAGAAATGGAATGTATAAAGTCATAGTGTACCTTGAAGAACAGGAAGCCATAGGGCTGAAAAGAGACTGGCCTGAAGTGGTTCGAATTGCTGAATAAGAATATAAAGTTTGGAGGAGAAAAGGATTAGAGAATGATGAGGAGGAACTTCTGGTAGCCCTGACAAAGTGAGCAGCCACTAAGGAGGTGCATGCAAGGAGATGGGAGAAGTATGCCAAGAACTGGATGTGGGTTCAAGTAGGCAGACAGAAGAAGAAGCTGAAGCAGGAAAAATAGAAGAGACTGCAAACTACTATCAGCCACACTGAGGATGAGGAGGTGAAAAGAGCAGATACAGCTGCCAATATGATAGAGAAGATAAAAATAGTGCCTGGAACCATTATACTCCAGGAGGGGGTGGCCACATCACAACATACCCCCAAACCAAATAATGAAATAAAAGGGAAGGGGGAGAAGAACCTGAAACAGATGACTAATGAGGTAGTGGAGCAGGAGGTAGTATCAGAGACATAGCTGAAAGATACATAGATGAGAGAAATTATAGCAGTACACTGGAAGGCAGCTATAATGATCAAGGAAAGTGTAGCCCCAGTGACTAGTGAAAGGAATGGTGAGGATGATCTAGAAGATGTACAGTCAGAGGACTCAGAGGACAATGTGATTTTGCTAGACCATAGCTGCACTTCTTGGTCTCAAATACTGATGGCAAGCTATATCAAGGAAGATGACTGGTACTGGATGACTCTGGAGGAATTGACAGAGGAGAATATCAGAGAGATCAATGTATTCAGCAGCTCCCAGGCAGAGTAGAGATTGTTTGTGAATGTTCAACTCTAGAGGCCTAAACTTATCCTCACTCTTGTAGCAGTTATACTAGAGGAAGAAGGCTACCAAATAGATGAGATATGGATAAATGAGATTGGTGAGACAGTCAGGAAAAAGGTGTCAGCATTCTGTAATAGTACTAAGGAACAGGACATATGGTGTATCATATATAAGAAGCAAAGAGACCTTGTTATTATAAGGGCCACAAAGGCTACAGAGAGAGAGAACAATTAGGGGGGAATATTAACTCAATATAACCAATGATGAATAAAATACATATATTATTATTAAATATCAATAGACTATGCAGCAAGATAAAGTAAAGAAGGATCTTTTGATGGCTCAAAAACAAACAATATGATATTGTATTACTATAGGATGTGTAAGTATATAGAAAAGAAAACTACTATTAATAGAGTAAAGAATGGTTTAGGAGCTCAGAATGGAATTAACAAGTTTGGTATTCTAATAGGAATTGGAAAAGGAGAGCTGGAGACAACAGAGTACTGGGGAAAATTATTATATAGGGCAAGCTGAAAGGTGGCAAAGAAGATGGAATTGTAATAGAATCAGCATACTTACTAACAGTAGCTAGAGGAATGGATTAATTGAGAAGATGATGTGAATATTATACTAGACATCCTTAGAGAAGATTTCAATATGGTCAGAGACTATAAGTTGGACAGATCCAATGGAGAAGTGGGTGCTGCAGAATCCACAGTACTGACTAAATGGCTATAGATTGAGAGAGAACTTGGGCTTATAGATGGAGTCCAACTATGATAAGGAGAGGAGGCAGGACCATTCACTAGGTAGCATAGGGTGGAAGGTGGTCTGGTTGGTATATAAATTGACTGGCTTCTGGTGGATGTCAGATAGTGTCTATGGTCAGATAACTGGGGAGTTGAAGCAAAAGATATATTCCAAGCAGCAAAGGGAGAAAGTGGATATGGCAACTCAATACAGAACTATTGAAGCAGAGAGAGGCATGAGACAACTTTATACAGGTGGCCCAGCATGAGATTGAGTGATAGAGGGCAGAGGAGCAGATAGTGGCAGAATAGTGGGGCAGATTCAAGCACATTGCTGGAGCTTATTGATAAGATGTTGGAGAGACAGCTGGGAGAGCAAGAAGAGACAGAGAGAAAATAGTAGACTGGGGCCTGAAATGGTGACTAATACAAATGGCAAGTGAAACATTATCAGCTGAAGAAAAAGAGCTGCTAATAAAAGACATTGCAGCACTATAGAGTAATCTGAAGGATAATGAGAAGAGATGAGTGGATAGGCTTCTGGCTAGACTATGAACAAGAAGGCTGAAGGAGGAAGAGTAACTAACAAAATACCTAATAGGTATGTTGAAGGCCAGGAAGGTGAGACAGAGCTGGACCTTAGTACTTGGTGATAATGGAAGGGAGATAACTCAGCAAAGTGACATAATGATAGAGATCTCTACCAAATGGGCAAGTCTATGGATAGATGAGATGGATATAAATGGAACTGAGTTGGAGGAAGAGGGGCTGGCAGAGTACCTGGAGGATTGGAGAGTGCAACAAGACCAGAGACTGGGGGAATATATATTGTGACCAATCAATCTGGAAGAAGTGAAAGACATGCTGAAGGAGATTTAGGCTGGCTCTTTGCCAGGGGCTGATGGACTTCTATGGGAGTTCTGGAAGAAGTTCTGGGGGGAGTTCAGAGACTGGATAGTTGAGATGACCAATGTAGTCCTAAATAAGAGAGAATGGCTAGCAGATAGCAAGCTGGGCCTAGTCTCTCTGATCTATAAAAATAAGGGAGACTGGTGTGTATAGAAGAACTGGAGACCAATTATGCTTCTGAATGTGGACTGCAAATTGGTGTCAAAAATTCTGGCAAAGCATCTTTAAGAAAGGATAGAGGCCCTGGTTAAAAAGAAATAGTGTGAATTTATATTGGGCAGACAGATCTGAGGTAGCACTGCATGGGTCCAGAATATGCTAGAGGGCTGTCAGAGTAGGGGAATTGATGAGAAACTAGTCTTTCTGAACTAGGAAAAAGCATTCAATAGGGTACATTAGAACTATATGGCATCAGTACTGCAGAAGATTAGATTTAGCTCCTTGGAGATGGGGAGGTTGGTGGGGCTGCTGTAAGGAGGACAGGCAGCAATTATTATAAATAGATGGTATGGTGAAGAGTTCCCACTGGGTAGAGGAGTACTACAAGGAGACCCATTATCCCCTTTACTCTATGTCCTCTCACTGGAGCTTCTAATTGATAATATGAGGAGAAAGATGACTAGACTGTAACTAAGTGAGGTGACCTGGAAGCTAGAAATCTTTGCCAATAACATAGTGGTTGAAATGGGCAACCAAGAAGATATAGACACTGTTCAAATAGAAATACAGCAATATGAGAAGCTGTCAGGAGCAAAACTGAACTGAGACAAATGTGATATAATGGACATAGGATGGGATTGACTCTCTTTCCACTACCATTTTCTCAAGCTCTATAGCTAAGCCACTCTTTTGAAAAACATTGCTCTTCTGAAGGCAACTTCAAAATCCAACCACTGGGCCTTAATAGGTGTATTGTGTTCCCTGTCTCTGAGAGTCTTTCCTTATACCATCAGGATCTGTTTTGACCAAGTATTCATCATGCTAGCTCCAGTTCCAAGTTTCTGTTAAGATTCTGTCAAGGTCTCTATCACTGGTACAGACCTTAAGCTATTGGGTGGATTTGAGCACTCAAGTTCTATGTTAAATAAGAAGTATATTTGATATGTATCAATACCTTCAAGATACTATCCCTTAGGAGAAGGGATTTCAGTATCTCTGTTTCTTATCTCCAAGTCTTCACTAAGTTCCTAGTACTCTCAGCTACCATACATTACTGGTGTAATGGTTTTGCCCCTTTTTTTCTATTGGTTCTCAAGTCAACAAGCCAAGCATTCTATAAGTCAACAAGCTACAAGATTCCCAAGACTGATGTCTCATTCAAGCCATAGATACCAGCATCCTAGCATCCCAGCATCTATATTACTGACTCATGGAGTATGGATCCTTGGCATTGATGTTCACCTCTTTAGGGGTATCTGATATACTCATGCTTTCTTTATTTCTGTATATCTATAACTTCCATAGTAATTATCAAATAGGGTCTGAGATGGGGCCCAGATTAAGAATTGGGCTTCAGTGCTATCTAGTGAGGGGGGAGAGAAAGTTAGGCCTTTACTATCTTTTGCTTAAGGTAGGTCTTATTGCTTAGAGTAGGTACCTGGTAAATAGATACTTGAACTGCTGAAGTCATGTCCAGTGAGTAGGAAGTTTGGTGTAGAGTAATGCTCCCAACGAATTGAATTGAATTGAATTGGACCTAAATTCGATTCAATTTGAAAACTTCAAATCAAATTGAGGCCCAATTCAATTCAAATCAATTTGAATTGAGGTCCAATTTGATTTGAAGTCTGGTTTGAACTCTATTTTTAGAAATTGAATAACTCAACGAATATACATCCAAATTCAATGACCTTTAGCTTGTTAGATTCCTCTTATATAGGGGAATCTAACAAGCTAAAGATCATTAAATTTGGATGTGTATTCGTCGAGTTATTATATTTCTAAAATAGGT
>RQIL01007398.1:0-12257 GCA_003951145.1 Jimgerdemannia lactiflua | reverse complement strand
CATACTAGTATTTTTACAAACCAGTATAGTATGAATGTACTGATATACTTTAAATAAATATCTTAAGTCCTAACTCTAACCCTAACCTTTAACAATAACTCCATTAGTCTCTTTTTTACTTACTGCATTATATTCTCTTTTGTATTTATCATTAATTGGTTCTGATCTTAGATAGGTTGGCTTGACTTTCTTGACTAGTGCTAGATCTTACTATTCTGATATTAATATAGATATATAATATATTCATTTCTTAAAAATAAAAATTCAAAATTAGCTCTTATTGTAATGAGTCTCCTTTTTTTCTATTATTTAGTACAATATACTACTGCTATCTTTAGTCTATAGATACTAATTATATTCTTTTCTTTCTTGCAAAGTTAGTCTACTTAGCTCTAGAATTCTTACTATTACTTACTATGGTATATGATTTGTATAACTATATGCTTCAAGTATAGCTCAATTTGCCACTTATGAAGCATGCTGATATATATATATATCAAGATGAAAAAGGAGTCTCCAAGGTAATGATCACATGATTGGATTAAAATATTATCAAAGTCAGCAAGAGCAAGTACAGATAATAAGATTGATAGGTATTCAGGTCAATAGCTCAATTGTTTATTGAAAAGGGCAGTTACTGACAATTACTTGGGTCTTATAGGCTCAATATACAGATTACTTATCAGAGCATGACAGTTGGTCAGTCAGTAATTCTTGAATTTGCCAGTTTATAGCACAGTGGGTAAAGAAAATGGAGGTCAATAGCTTACTTGTATATTCAACTTCATTAACTTGAGAATGGGTGAATAGCAGCTGTTCTGGTGAGTGACAGTCTAGTATCCTATATGGTGGGTATCCTTGGGTTCCTTGGCTAGGTTTCCTGGGGTCTTGCTCTGGAATTTTGATATATGATCCGAATGTATAGTTTGTCTGAATGAGCAGGATTTTGGTAGTGGTCTTAAATTAAGTGGAGTGGTTTCCTTAAGTGGCAGCAGTCTTGATGGTGGTCTTGAGTTTTTCTCAAAGTTCTTATGCTCAACTTTTCTTGTCTTTCAGAACTTAAGTTAGTGGTTAAACTAATGGACATAGTATCTTTAATCTTGAATAGTGGTCATTCCTTTAACTTGGCAGCAGTTTTCTAGTGGCTTTTCATATCATAATAGTGGTCTTGAATAAGAGTTATTCTTGGCTTTTAGAGTCTTTTCCCAAAGTTTCTCAAAAAACTTAAGTTGGTTATAAATAATCCAATTAACTGAGATTTATTTACAAATTCTTCAGGGGTATTATATAAATCCAATTGCTATCTGGTTGCCATCTGGCTAACTATAGTATAGCTGCTAAGTTATATAGCTAAGTATGCTATTGGTTTGCTGGTGGTGAGAGCTTTGGTGGTTAAGTTATTGGCTTACTGTAGTGATGAGTATTGAGCAGTTGGTTATATTATAAGGGTTAAGGTTCTTGTACTACTGATAAGAAATGTTTAGAGACAGCTATTTGTAAGCAACAGAAAGGTGCTGATTGTAACTTTAAAGGGTATAGTATCCTTCACCAGTGGCAAATGAATCACTTTGCTGGATTGTGACTTTATTATTCTACTCTTCAAAAGGGAAAAGTACTGGCCAGGAGATGAGAGGGTAGAATAGTGGCTAATTGTCTTCAACAACATTCTCCAATCCTTGTACAACTTGGATGCAGACAGAAGACTGATAAACTCTCTGTTGCTCTTCTTTTTCTTCCAAGAACTCATCATTTCAGTGTCAAAGGGGGCTGCTTTGGAAGCAGGGTCTTGGAGTTCTTGGTGGTCCTCCTCTAAGACAGGGACTTCATGAGCTTCTTTTTAATTTAGCTCCTGAATAATATAGTGTGAAGTAAGGCTGATAGGATGGTGGGTAGTTGGGGGAGCTTCAGCAGGTGCATCAATCGTAATGGGCAGTCCTTCAAATATCTCTACAAAGCTTATGAGATGATCTTGATGGTTGACTTGGAGAGGTATAGTGTGGATACCTGGTAAGGTAGATTCAGTTTATTGCTTCCCACAGCAATGCAGTTGCTTCTAATATAATTGGCTACTTTAGCTTCTACCAAATTGACATCTTTAGTAGTAAGGCAAACAATAATCCTAGCAGTTACTCCCTGCAAGTGTGCTATGACCCAGAGCATATGGCAGAAGATTTAGTGAACATGAAGGGCTCTCTTGATCAGCCAGCTAGTGGTTAACAATTTGGTAGCAAGGTCTTCCTGATCATCTTCTTGAGTTTTATTGTGAAGGCAGTATCCAATTTTGTAATAATACCAGAGAGTCATTCAGTCAGTAGTATCTATGAGCTGCTGGGTCATAATGTACCAGTAGTAAATAAAGTATCCAAGGGCTTTGGTGTAAAATTTCAGATGGTCTGAGATATCCAGACACCAGATAGCCTTCTTAATGATATCAAAGACAAGGGTCTTAGGCTTAGCCAAGGATAGTGCTCCCAATGAATTGAATTGAATCAAATTGGACCTAAATTTGATTCAATTTGAAAACTTCGAATCAAATTGAGGCCCAATTTGATCCAATTCAATTTGAAGTCTAATTTGAACTCTATTTTTAGAAATTGAATAACTCAACAAATATACATCCAAACTCAATGATATTTAGCTTGTTAGATTCCTCTTATATTGGGAAATCTAACAAGCTAAAGATCATTAAATTGGGATGTATATTCATTGAGTTATTACATTTCTAAAATCGGTTTTGAATCAGACCTCAATTCAATTTGATTTGAATGACCCTCAATTTGATTTGATTCAAATTGATTCAATTCATTTGAGAGCACTAGTCAAGGGGTAGATCAGTGGGAGGTCTGGTTGGAATGGCAGATGGGAGGCATTGTATATAGAGTACCTATTCTTGGTACTGGTTCTTGAGTCTGAGCTAGGTTCTTTAAATATATTGTGAACTTAGGAGGAATAGGAAGGATGGAGAGAGAAGAGCGATGTTTTATTGATCACTTAATGTTACACACTTTTATGTGATTATTGATGATGTCACCCCAATGCCACTGCACCACAAATTATCTATATCGAGTGTGCTATATCGAGTTGTAACCTGTAATCTCAACACTCCCACTCAATGAGATAAAGCCAAGCTAACCTAAGCAAAACAAAATATTACCAATGGGATGTTGTCTAGACGACCTAAAAAGGTCGAAATTCCCTGCTTATAAGCATAAAAATAGGTAAAAGAAGTAGTGAAAAATGGAAATCCTGAGCAATGTTATAGGTTTCCATCACAAATATTTGCCATAACACTCATTCTACCCGTCGTTTCACTGTAATATTTATTTTTACCCATTGTTTGCCATCATTTGCTTGCCACTTATTGTTATACCCATTCCTTGCACACAAAAATTGAACTTTGCCTTTGGAAGGGCCTTTGTTAGCGAATCTGCTGCCATTTGCTCCATAGGGATGTATAGCAGATGTATAGCCTCGTTTTCAATGCACTCTCGTATATAATGGTGTGTATATCAGCATGCTTGATCCTTGTATGATGTATAGGGTTCTTTACCAAAGCAATGGTGGATTGGTTGTCCTGTCGTATAGTCATAGATCCTTGAGTGAATCCCAGATCCTTTAGTAGTTCACGAAGCCAGATGGCCTCCTTCGTCGCCATTGACAACACTTGATATTCTGCTTGTGTAGACGACGTCGCCACTGATGATTGCTTATGAGTTTACCACAAAATGGCTCTGTTGAGATTACAGGTTACAACTCGATATAGATAATTTGTGGCGCAGTGGCGTTGGAGTGACATCATCAATAATAGTGTAAAAGCACATAACATTGGTTGATCAATAAAAACAGCACTCTTCTTTTTCTATTCCTCCTAAGTTCACAACAAAGGTTATGAGTCCCGATTAGTGGATAATACACACCTCTTTAGTATATGCTACACTATAATGTACAAAGATGTCAAACCCAGGAAGCCCAAGCTCAAGTACTGCAGCTCCAAGCCCGGCAAGTAACACAAGCAGAACGGGTACCAGCGTGGGTACCACAGTCCCTCCGGTGGCGGCTACGATGACAAGAAGGACAATTCCTGTCTTCGGCGGTAAGGATTATGCCATATGGGCATACCATATGAGGAACCTCTTGGAGGAATGTGGTCTAGAGAACTATTGGAAGCCACAGGTGCAGATAACGAGATACGACCCAGCGAAAGATCACAAGGCATTGAGGGAGATCACGTTCACTCTATCGAATGGACAAATGAAACTTGTTATAAATGCTACGATGGCAAACGAAGCCTGGGAGACTCTACGCGATCACCATCAACAAGCATCCGCGTCCAACAGATTCCACCTGAAGGGACAATTATTTACTCTATGGATGAAGCCCAAGGAGAGCATTCAAGAATATGCCAACTGCATCAACGATCTGACGAATCAGGTGAACTCACTTTCTACACCAGCGGACCTCATCAGGGAGGAAGACAAGGTTCTGGCCCTCATACGAGGCCTTCCAGACATATATAACGTGGTCGTATCCACTATGCGGGAATCCGATAAACTTTCGGACTACAAGCATGTCATCACGAGCCTATTAAATGATGAATCAAGGCAGAACAATGGCGCAAACGAAGACTACGACGAGAAAGCATTCTATGGCACGCGTGGTCGAGGCAAAGGAAAGCCAAGTAAAGGACAAGGTCAATGAAATGGTCAATGCGCCAAGTTCGGTGGTAAGTGCTTCTACTGTGATAAGCCTGGACATTGCGTCCAAGACTGCAATCTAAAGAAGAAAGAAAATAGAGACCAATGTGGTCAGGCAAACGTTGTGGACACCAACAATCAGAGCGGCGACGGGATGTTTTTCGCGGAAGCGGAGAGCTGTCAACATGGAAACATAAGCATGAATGCTAACGTGTGCAGCGAAGAAGTTTGGCTCATGGATTCCGGCGCAACACAACATATGACGGCACACCATGAATGGTTCTCTACATACGAGAAGTTTGAGCATCCTGTATCTATCAAACTAGGCGACAACAATGTTATCTACGCTCAGGGCAAAGAAAATGTCGGTATATACCTGCATGGAAAGGTCAAAGAACCCTCAGGCACCTTTGCAGATGTACTATATGCTCCGGATATAGGCAAAAATCTCTTCTCGATAGGACGAATGATGGCCCGAGGAGACAAAGGAGTAAACATACGTCTGAATGGAGTAATGGTAATCGATCTAAAGAACAATAAGGAATTAATGTATGCGTCGAAAAGAGGAAATCTTTATGCAATCGACGGTATGCCGAACAGTACATCGGCACACTCCGCAACAACAAATGACACCTGGCGCATATGGCACGAATGGTTAGGACACATCGGCCAGACAAGCTTAGAATGGATGATGAGGAATAGCTCGGTGAAAGGATTGCCGAACTGTATATCTCTGAGTTTCTTTTGCGATGACTGCACAGCGAATAAGGCTTCTTGAAGGTCTTTTCAGGAATGGACGAAACGAGTGAGTGGCATACTCGATCTTACACATACAGACATCTGCGGTCCCATGTGTACATCATCACATTCCGGGAAGAAGTATTTCATTACTTTCATAGACGACTACACTCGTAAGGCTCATGTATACTTCCTCTCAGCAAAGAGCAAAGCATTCGAAAAATTCAAAGAATTCAAGGCAAGCATGGAGAACGATACAAAATGTCAGATAGGGATACTACGCTTGGATAACGGGACAGAATACGTAAACAAGTCCTTTAAACAATTCTTAAAAGAGCACAGAATACGACATACTAGAACAGCTCTCTATACTCTGCAACAAAATGGCGTGGCGGAATGGTTCAATCGAATAATCGTCGAGATGGCCTGAACGATGATGAATGCAGCTGGTTTGCCGCAATCCTTCTGGGCCGAAGCATTGAATACGGCGGTATATATATGCAATCGATGCATTTTTCGAGCCTTAAGTAAAGAAAGTGACGTAAAGTCTAAGGATGATAACCTTACACCTGAAGAACTGTGGAGCGGATCTAAGCCCGACATCTCGCACTTACGGACATTCGGAAGCGAGGCTTACGTATTGGATAAAGGTGGAAATAGAGGAAAATTCGAGCCTAAAGCGGATAAACATATATTTCTTGGATACAACGGATCAGTGTATAGGTTGTGGAATACGCAAAAGCACAGTATAGTCATCTCTCGCGACGTTCAGTTCAAAGAAAAAGTAAGGGAAATTTGCGTGGAAATTCCTATACCGGTGACCAATCCAATGGTGAGTGGAACTACACCAACGGCGAGTGGAATTATGCCAATGGTGAGTGGAACTACACTAACGGCGAGTGGAATTATGCCAACGGTGAGCGCGAAAACTACACCAACAATTCCGGCAACAACGGTACAACCTATGCCAATGAGATCAACAGTGCAAGTACCTATGAGACCCCCTGAACCGAGAATTACAGAGATTGCAGATGATAACGAAGAAGAAGACATTCCTCTGAAGGGCAAGAAAAAGCGCAAATCTGGGATGGATAATGAAGTCCAAGCGGATCTGGGAAATTACTGGGACCCACCCAAGTTATCTCATCACAAATAACATCATGTGAACTACGCCTGCGAATGCACTTACATAGCAACAACTGGTGAGCCGGCACACTACGACAAAGCCATTCATTTGAGCGATAAAAAGGAGTGGAAAAAGGCTATGGATGAGGAGTATAATTCACTCATCGAGAGCGACACGTGGGACTTGGTCCCTCTTCTGGCAAATCAGCAAGCCATAGGATCCCGATGGGTGTATAAAATCAAGTGTGATAGCAACGGCGGCATAGAGCGATACAAGGCCCGATTTGTGGCAAAGGGGTATTCACAAGACTTTGGGGTCGACTATGACGAGACCTTTTCCCCGGTATTTAAGCTTACTTCGCTTAGAATACTTCTTGCGATCGGAGCCAAATATGACTACAAGATACATCAAATGGACGTTAAGACAGCCTTTCTAAATGGAGATGTGGATACCAAACTATATGTTCTTCAACCACAAGGATACGAACTCTATGATAATGAGAAGGAGTTAGTATGCAGACTACGCAAAGGCCTCTATGGCATAAAACAGGCGGCGAGGCTGTGGAATCGAAAGATTGACGATTATCTCATAGAAGAGAATGGGTTCAAATGATGCGAAGCAGACCCATGCATATACACTCGTCATACATCCTCAGGAACGGTATACCTGGGAATTTGGGTCAATGATATTATTCTGGTCGGAACGATAAATGAGATTAACGAAGTAAAGGCAACACTACGCAAGAAGTTCAAGATGACAGATTTGGGTGATGAGTCTTTCCTTTTAGGGATATCCATCATACGTGACAGGAGCGCGTGTACTATACACCTAAGCCAAGAAGCCTACATTCAAACAATACTCGAGCGATTCGGCATGAGCGAGTGCAAGCCAGTCGGAACACTGATGGAGACGTCTGTGAGACTAAAGAAGTCTGATACACCTGACGAAGACGACAAAGACATTCCCTATCGACAAGCGGTAGGATCCCTTATGTATCTGATGCTCAGGACGAGACCCAACCTATCATATGCAATCAACAAAGTGGCACAATATGCATCGTGCTACAACAACTTGCATTGGATGGCAATCAAGTACATATTCAGGTACATTAAAGGCACAAAGAGTTATATGCTCAATCTGGGTGATAAAGGAGTAAGCGGGAGTACCGTTACGGTAAACCTTTCCGGCGCGTGTGACGCTGATTGGGCTGGAGACTTGGATGACAGAAGGTCTATGACAGGATACTTCTTCTATCTCGATGATGGTGGAGCCATTTCGTGGCAAACTCATAAGCAATCATCAGTGGCGACGTCGTCTATACAAGTGGAATATCAAGCATTATCAACTGCGACAAAGGAGGCCATCTGGCTTCGTGAACTACTAAAGGATCTGGGATTCACTCAAGGATCTACGACTATATGACAGGATAACTAATCCACCATTGCTTTGGCAAAGAATCCTATACATCATACAAGGACCAAGCATATCGATATACAGCACCATTATATACGAGAGTGCATTGAAAACGAGGCTATATGCCTGCTATACATCCCTATGGAGCAAATGGCGGCAGATTTGCTAACAAAGGCCCTTCCAAAGGCAAAGTTCGACTTTTGCGTACAAGGGATGGGTATAACAACAAGCGGCAAGCAAATTATGGCAAACGACGGGTAGAATGAGTATTACAGCAAATATTTGTGATGGAAACCTATAATATTGCTCAGGATTTCCATTTTTTCACTACTTCTTTTACCTATTTTCATGCTTATAAGCAGGGAATTTCAACCTTTTTAGGTCATCTAGACAGCACCCCATTGGTAATGTTTTGTTTTGCTTAGCTTAGCTTGGCTTTATCTCGTTAAGCAGGAGTGTTGAGATTACAGATTACAACTCGATATAGATAATTTGTGGCGCAGTGGCATTGGAGTGACATCATCAATAATCGCGTAAAAGCGCGTAACATTGGGTGATCAATAAAAACAGCGCTCTTCTTTTTCTATTCCTCCTAAGTTCACAAAAATATAACATTCTGCCATAAGACTTTTCACCAAACCACCTAGAATTTAGAAACCATTCAATTCTTTATCTCTATCCCCCAGGTCTACAATCTCCTCCAGTCCTACTCCTCTCTGATCTCTGCATGCTGCCATCTCTCAGGCCAGAGATTCTGCTCTAGCTCATATTGACTATCCACCTCAGCTCTCAGATCAAAGTTTATTACTAGTGAACTCTCCAGCAGCAGCCTATGCTATTGCCACATCCCAGGACCCTGCAGCTCAGCCTTAATGTAGCCCTCTCATCTAATGCCAATCTTATATGCCCCCTCAACCACCCCTTACCAGAATCTCTTATATCAAAGCCTCCTACTTCCTCCCCCCTCCACTATTATCAGTATGTCCCTAAATGGCCCTTGGGGTACATATCTTATCTCCCACACCTTTGCAGTAGTGGGACCCAGCTATCTCCTTTTAGTACCACTGCTCTCTTCAGCCATCAGGCATGAAGGCAGTGTAGTTATTTTGGAAAGTCAACCAGCCCCAGACCTCTCCTTTCCACTAGCATTACCAGAACTTTTTACTTAATCTGACTTCTGTAGCCTGCCTATATCCACTCTCTTGCCAGCTTCAATAGCCTCTTAACTACCCAAGTCAGATAGTTCAAGTGATATGCCAAGTACCATAGCTTTGGTATCCAGTAAATATTCAATACAGTCACCCTATCTACCAGAGAGATATGCCATCCTTCCCAGCTCCTCAGCACATCTCTCCATGTATCCACTCTGGCCACCCATCAGGCCCTAGATAATACTGAACCATACACTGAGAGAAATATTCCCAAATATCACATCATCTCCTCTGAGGGGATAATAGACTCAATAATATCCCCTTTAATCAATCTATTTCCTAAGATCATCATCTCACACTTGTGCCAATTCAACTTCTGCCCAGAGTACCATTCATACTATCTCACAGCCTCTTTGAGTTCCTCCACATCAGTAGTGTTGCCCAGACCCACCACTATATTATCTGCAAAGGTCTCTATTTTCTAATTTATCTCCAGTACTATCAGTCTTTCAATTCTCTGCCAAATCCTATCCAACAGTAGCTCCAATGACAATTTATACAAAATAGATAACAAGGGGTCCCCCTGCAGTACCCTATACTCTAGTGGAAATACTGTACTTTTATATTCATTCACCTTAATTACTACCTGGCTCCCCTTAAGAAGATGAATAATAGAGCCTCCTAGACATTCTAAGATTCCAATCCTCTCCAGTATCTTCTCAAACCAGACCTACTATACCCTATTATAAGCCTTCTCCTGGTCTAAGAAAACCAGCTGGCTATCTATATCATCAGTCCTTATCTCTTCAATAATACCATCTATCTAGACTATACCATCTCTGATCAACTGCCCACCAACAAATCCCCTCTATTCCTCCCTGAGAACCTATTGTGCCACCATCTATAATCTTGCTACCAGCACCTTTGTGACCAGCTTCCTGTCTCTATCTAGGAGCATAATTGGCCTTCAGTTCTTCCAGTCTTCCTTTTATCCCTTGTCCTTATAGAGCAGTACTACCAACCCCATCTCCTAGCCTCCCAGCAAGATACCAAACTTGATGACTTCATTACACATATCTCTCATCTTCCAGAGCACATCCTCCACCTTCACCATCCTCTTCCAGAAGTCCCAGGGCAGTCTCTACCAGAATTTTGTATCCAATGAGACCAAATTCCTGAAGATAGTGGTTAATTCGAAATTGGAATATATTCTGATGGATTTCATTGGCATTTAAGGTCTACTGTGCAATTTTCTGATTCATCCAGGAAAGTTATTTTTATTGCAACATATGAATATCAAAGGCCGAACAAAGAAATTAATGCACCGAAACAATGAATATTGCTAAGACAACCTCCCTTCCGCCACCGCTTCCTTCATTTGGCTCAATAAACAAATAATGTATAATCCAACACCCTCTTATCATCTACCGACAAGTCGACAATGAAGGGCTTTGACAACTGATATTGAATCTTTCCATTATCATGCTTTTCGCAATGGAGGAAACACCGGTCCCTGGAATCTTTGGTCATTTCTCGCCAAATAGTAAGTTAGCATGGCCCAAAGCAGGAACGAGAGATGCAGTAAAAGTTCTCAGAGCGCAACGCTAGAGAGTTACATAGATGAGATCCTCGAAGGGATCATTAGTTCAAAGATTATCGCGAAGGACATGAAGTTTATTACTAAAATGCTGAAGGTACATTTTTTTTATATATACGAAAAAAGGGTGCAATCACTGAAAATGAAAGGTGAAAACACAACATAAGAATCTCATCCATCGTTCTCGACCGCGACCTCGACCTCGTCCATGCGACGGCGCTGACTCGCTCTACCTTCCCCAGGTTGATCAACCTCGAATTCACCACGTTCAATTAGATCACGTAGCTGTGAGGCTTGAACCGACAGAATGGTACTAATGATCTGGAGAACCTGTAGCTCATCCTGCATTTGGTTCTCGAAGCGACAAAGGTACTCTTTGGAAATTTCCACCGTGGGTTTCCCTGATGAGACCTTCCAACAGATAAACCGCCAACTCCGTCCAGTCGATACGATTCCGTAAACCTCGGGTAGAACTGGCGTGTTATCACGCTTTCGTTTAAGTTTCTGAGAAGTGACAGAAAAAAGTTGGAAATTAGACAACGATGAGAGAATAAACGAATTATGGATAAGGCAAAAAATTTTGATACCTCAGAAGCAGTATGCAACTGAACAAGATTTTGTGCCATTCCTTGAGGAAATGACATCATTTTTGCCTCGGTAACTAAGATGGCAAAAGTCAGAAGCAAAATCGCATAGTCCACTTTCCCGAACCCGAGACTTCCATCGAGTTCATACTCGACTAATAACTTCAATAGCCATTGTTTAGGTTTCTGGTCATGCTGGTTAAGTTTGCATACTGCTGCGATCATGAACGGATTGATAAAATTTCTTGACGTTGCTTCGTTTTTGGCGACGTCGCCTTGGAAAGCTTTGAAAATGTTCTTTAAGTTTTGGATGAATGCAGTCGTTTCAGCTTCGGTGTAATCAATTGGATGGTCTGAAAGAAGTTTTCCTTCGGTAGCATGAAGCATGAATTCATTAGAATAATTTATACACTACTATGCCAAAGGCTGATTCATATAAAGAGAGTTTACCTATATCCAGAGGGGGCAAATCAGTATAATCTTGAATCTCGGATTTTAAGACATCTTTAAGAACTTCTTTGATCGACCACTTATTATATGCCTTCTTTGCTGTTAAAGTGGTCGCACAAGAGATTTATGAGCGCTCTCGGCAACCAAAGTTTCAAGATCAACCAAAAAACAGTTGATTGAGTATACGTACGAGTCTGAAAAATGACGGTAAATTTTTCAATTCCTGAATTCGCAAAAGTTTTAAGTGTCATTCGCAGGTCTGTATCATCCACCATGATTCTACTCTCCTTGTCGACGAAAATCACGACTCTGGCGTTTACGGTCTCTTCCGTCATCTCAGGGTAATTCGCGGTAATTTTATTCTTGAGATTGTTGATGGTGCATTCGTTGGTGTTCACGTCCCAAGCAAACGTCGTCGTCGTTCTAGGCTTGACAATAATGTGGAAAGCTTAAATAAAATAAATAAACAAAAAAATTAATAAATTAAAAAACAAATATGTGATG
>RQIL01007387.1:0-12261 GCA_003951145.1 Jimgerdemannia lactiflua | reverse complement strand
TTTTTCTCTATAGGCCGTAGCCCCATTTATTAACTATCTATAACATCAATGTGTCCTCATACCACACTGGTAGCCCCTTCCCAACCCTAACCTAGCCCACCCCAACTCACTCTAAGTCCCACTCTTGCAGTTCCTTCAGTTGACACTTGCTGGAGTAAGAAACAAGTTGCTGTGAACAACCAGATCTTATACAGGAAGAGTTCCCATCCCTCAAGAAGAACTGGCAACCCTAGCAGTGCAAGCTGCAGAAAGACATGTCAGTATCTATCTGTTTGGAGAAATTGGAGACCAGAAGGTGAAAATCCTCATTGATACAGGAGCAGCTATATGTATTATTGCCAAGAAATTCCTGGACAGTATTCAATGGCCCATTGATGGACCCTCTAGTCTCAGCATCATAGTAGCAGATGGAGTCCAAACTCAACCCCTGGGAGAGGTCCGAAACATCACCATTACTCTTAGACACATCCAGTTTGCCATTCCCAAAGTAGTTATGACTGAAGCTGTCACCTATGATATGATCCTTGGCACTAATTGGATGAAAGAGATGAATGCAGATGTCAACATTGGTCAATAAGTACTCAAATTCGACTATAGAGGAAAGAAGTACCACCAGCTTTGAGCCATCAAAGAAGAAGAAAAAGATGACCATTCAAGAAGAATATCCAGCAGTGAGGAATCTACTACAGAAGAAGAAGAAGAAGAGGACTCTGAAAATGACAATAACCCCAGACTGAGGCCTTGAATCAATATGTTACAAGACAGATCAGAAGATAATGAGTGGGCACAAGATACTATCCCCATCACAATTGGAGCCATTGCTAGAGAAGTCAGAGGATGCACCAAATGCCTCCAAAGACAGAAATGCAAAGAACACTCATCCAGATATGTGGGAATTCGAAAAAGGCCTGGTATTATATGCCCTGAATGCAGGAGAAAGAAGAAGAAATGCCTTCACAATACCCAGCCGAAAAGTCATGCACAAGTCATACTCAATCCTGAAATTGAAGCAGCAGAAGTATAAGCAATTTGGGACCAACCACCAGAGGAAGAAGATGACGGTATTTCCGAAAATGAAGAGCTTCCTGCAATTGTCTTATGGAATAATCTGAACTGAGCTCCACAAGAAGGAAAAGATAACAACACCTCCTGGAGTAAAGGAAAAGCTGGACCCAGCTCACAACCAGTCATCCCAAGGCCTGAAACCCATCAAGAGAGAGCCTTCTGAATAGGCAGATGCCCCCACCAAGTCATTTTCCACTCACCAAGAGATTACTGCTATCAATGCCACATATTGGACCAGCAAGCCAGACAGCTCTCTGAACCGAAATCTCCAAAAATCATTGCAGAAGAAATCTCATTCCAAGAATCAGTCACTACACTTGCAAAAAGAAGAAATGGAGTAGGATTCTATACTCAGACAGAAGTGAAACCCCTGTCTACCCTCCTACCAAAGTATGATGCAAATTAATGCAGATTCCCAAAGCAAGGAGAAATCAAAGAAAGAAAGAAGCACTTCTAAGCCATGAGATATTGCCATCATGGAAAGCACCCAAGATACTGGCCTTGTCGATATAAAAAGATCCATCTCAGCAAAGATGTAATTATATATACACTTAAAAGAGGAGATGATAGAGCAAAGATTTAAAAGGAGAAAAAGAAGAAGTCTACAAGAAAGATCCTCAAGATATATAAACTAAGAGAAGATATCCTGGCTCTCATTCACCCATACAACTTGCCAAGGAGGATAGATGATGCCATCAACTTCATGGAAGCCCTGGATCCTACTGGAAAAAGAGGAATCAACTATCTTCAAGACCCCTCTACTGGAGCAAGATAGTCACACTTAGACTTCAGAGGTTGGAAATCTAATGCCATAGAAGCCTCAGCCCATGGACAGCCTACACTTGGCAAAAACATTGCACAGTTCACCCTACTTCATCCCAATGCAATTTCACTGAAAAAGGCATACCAAAAAGATGTTGGCTATGATCTCAGCAGTCTTTATGATACCACTATAGGCCCCAAAAGTACAAAGCTCATCAGAACTGGTATTGTCATGCAACTGCCAAAAGAAACTTACATCCAATTAATCTCAAGGTCTAGTCTAGCCCTTATGGACTTTCTACTGAAGGAGGAATAATTGATCCAGGATATACAGACAAAATCAAGGTCATCTTAAGAAATAGAAGTGATGAATGGATTCGAATCAACAAAGGAGACAAAATTATATAAGCAGTCTTTCTCAAATGCAAGACTCCTTAGCTACAAAAAGTACCCAAGCTCACTCAAGGAACCAGACAAACCAAAGAATTTGGAAGCTCAGACAAGAAGGAAGTATACCTCCTTCAGGTCAGCTGATTCAAAACAAATGCCCCTCAGCAAGTTTTCCACCAGCCAGTAAAGCTTCATAAGAACCTCATCCTTGAGCCAGAAGAGCAAACCACTATTGAAATCTTTGTACTATTAGACCCCAAGAATCTTTTCTTTAAACCTAATGAAGAAATCTGAAATCTGTACATAGAAGGATACACCTTCTCTGAAACGGTGAATCCAGTACACCCCCAAGCAACCAACACTGGGATAATATCATTTTTCCAAAAGGAACCATCATTGGACACCTTGTGCCTTATCTCAACTGAATATATAGAGAAGTTTATGAATTAAACTTATAGAAAAATGGCAAAAGGTTACAGAAGAAAGGAAAGGCCCCTCTGCAACCCAGGAGAAAGTGAAGCCTTCCACAAACATTAGAGAAGAATTGATCCCTCAGCAATAGCAACAATTGACTGAACTCCTTTATAAATATCAGGACATCTTTACCATAGACTATAGTGACCTGCCATACAATCCATTATACCACCACAGTATAAATACAGGAAATGCAACACCCATCTAATAGAAACTATACAGGATACCTCACTACTTTAAGATATTCAAAAAAGAATACATATAGGAACTCTTAGACAATGGAGTCATCTAACCCTCTATCAGTCCTTGGGCCAGCCCTATACTTATAGTACCAAAGAAAGAAGGATGGAGACTTGTTGTAGACTTCAGAAAACTCAATACAGTAACTGAAAAAGATGCATACCCCTTGCCTTGAATTGATGACCTCCTGGACCAGCTACAAAATGCAAAATACTTCAGCAGCATAGACCTATTTGCAGGATTCTATAAGATACCAATGGATCCCAAAGACATTCAAAAGACAGCTTTCCTTGCCCTAGGAAAATTGTTTGAGTACCTCTGAATGCCCTTTAGACTATGCAATGCATCCCCAATCTTCCAGCAAATAATGAACTCAGTATATGCCCCTCTCATCCACCACTGCCTGATTGTTTATATGGATGATTCCAACATCTACTCAGTAAATTTTGAAGACCACCTGCAAGACCTTGAAGAGTTTTTCAAACTCACCTAACAAAACCACCTGAGACTCAACTCAAAGAAGTGCTACTTTGGCAAACAGAAGCTTGAATTCCTTGGATTTGTAGTTTCTAAAAATGGAACACATGCAGACTCTAAGAAGATTGAAAAAGTCAATAACTTTCCTATTCCC
Source organism: Jimgerdemannia lactiflua (assembly GCA_003951145.1). Taxonomy (NCBI): domain Eukaryota; kingdom Fungi; phylum Mucoromycota; class Endogonomycetes; order Endogonales; family Endogonaceae; genus Jimgerdemannia; species Jimgerdemannia lactiflua. Next base: position 8,699 of record RQIL01007387.1, on the reverse strand, counting down.
AAGACTTCAAAGGAAGCCCTATCCTTCCTGATACTTGAATCTTACTACAGAAGATTTATCAAGAGATTTGCCAAAATCTCTGCCCCAATCTGAATCTTACTGAAGAAAGGAGTACTGTTCCAATAGAAAGAACCACAAGAAGAAGCCTTCTGAAAACTACAATATTGCCTGACCTCAGCACCAATCCTAGTCCAACCAGACCTACAGAAACCTTTTATTCTATACACTAATACATCCAAGAATGGCCTCAGAGCAATTCTTATACAAGAAGGACCTGACAGACAGTACCATGTGATAGCTTATGCAAGCGGAGCCACCAACAAGCAGCAGACCAACTATGGGAGTACCAAATTTGAATGTCTTGCAGTTATATGGGCAGTTACCTTGTTTAAACATTACCTCATTGGAAGAAAGTTCACTCTGATCATAGACTATGCAGCTCTCAAATGGTTACTGTACCAAAAAGACCCTACTGGAATCCTTGCCCAATGGATCCTTATCCTTCAAGATTATGAAATAACATCATCTACAAAGTGGGAAGAACTCACAACAATGTTGATATTCTCTCCTGCATGACTCAATGAACTAAAGGAAGGGTGTACCTCAGAACTATACCCTCAAAGAAGTTTCCAAGACTATCAAGAAGTAAGAAGATCTCATCTGACAAGAACACTAGAAAGCCCACCAAGGATAGATAAATACAGAAGATAAGATTTGAGAACAATATCAACATTGGCCCCACCTCAGAGCACAAGTCCAAGATATCATCCAAAAATGTGACACCTACCAGAAGTATCAAGGAAAGAAGAACCATCAAGCCCCTTTACAACTGATTCCACCACTCACTCACATCTTCCAAAGATAGGGAGTAGACATAATTGGACCCCTGCCAGTAATACTAAAACGAAACAGATATATCCTAGTATTTGTTGAACATATGACCAAATGGTCTGAAGCTTACTCTATGGAGATCGCAGATACCCTGACCATTGTTGAACACCTGCATGTAGTGCTCCCAACAAATCGAATCAAATCGAATTTGACCCAAACTCAATTCAATTTGATCGAATCAAAGGTCCAATTTAATTTGATTCGAATTGAATCAAAGGCTAATTCGATTTGAGTTCTAATTTTAACCCTATTTTTCGAAATGTAATAACTTGACGAATACACATCCAAATTCAATGATCTTTAGCTTGTTAGATTCCTCTTATATAGGGGAATCTAAAAAGCTAAAAATCATTGAATTTGGACATATATTAATCGAGTTATTACATTTCGAAAAATAGGGTTCGAATCAGACCCTCAATTCGATTCGAATTCAATTCAATTTGAACTTAATTCAAATTGAAAAATCCCCAATTTGATTTGATTTGAATGACTCTCAATTCGATTTGATTCAAATTGATTTGATTCATTTGGGAGCACTACCTGCATGACCTCACCCACTGATATAGATTCCCTGAAGAACTCATCTCTGACTGAGAAACTGAATTTGTAAACAACATAATCTCAAGATTCATAGGATCTACTGGAAAAGAACCACCTCTTATTATCCACAAACCAATGGAATGACTGAAAGAATGAACCAGACTATTAAGAAAGGACTTACCAAGGTCAATTCTACCAATTAGGATCTCTGCTTATCTGAAATCCTGTGGGAAATCTGAAATACCCCTGCTGTCTCAACCAAACAAAATCCCTTCAAAATGATGTTTGCCAAGAAGACCAGAACTACTAACTATGAGAACCTTGGAAAGCTTCTTGAAAAAGGAGATCAGCTGCAAAAAGATGCCCAAAACTAGATTATCAAGGCCCAGGAAAGACAAAAGAAGTATTATAACCAGAAGCAGAAGAATCAGAAGATCAAGATTGGAGATCAAGTCTTAGTTTGGAGAAGTATGATTGAGACAAATTTTGCTACCAAACTAGAACTGAAATGGAAAGGACTATATCTTGTATACAACATCAGAGGAACCAGTATCTATATAAGAAGCATAGATGGATGTGTCTTATGAACTCCAGTTTACATTAACCAACTCAAGATATATCTGCACAAACCATGACTCAGAGGATAGATCAATACCTTCAGACTCTTATTCTTAGTTCCTTCCAAGCTCTGCCAATTCCCTTGCCCCAGTTCCACCAACTTGAAGGAACTCCAATACAATTGATTCAGAAGCATCAAGAGAACCTTGCCATTGCCCAGAGATTGCTTCAGATTCATCACCTGCAAGCCTTCTACAATATCAGACAACTGTTACAAGAACAGCTATACATTGGAGGACTAGCTGGCATAACTCGCTGAGAAGCAAGAACTGCTAAACAAATCTATACTCTATATAAATGAAATGTTGGAGCCTTAGTACAGTCCCACTTCTACCTCAATGATATCCACCAGATAAATGAGACCACTTTTCAGAACACTCTTCAACAAGTAGACTTCCTGTTTTCCAAAGGACAAGAAGAAGATCCAGAATTAGAATGGAGTGACCCAGACACAGAAGATAATGGCACAGGTATAGATGCAGAAGATACTTATGTATACTGGAATGATAACTAAAGGACAGTCTGGGACAGACCATTCTTTAGTAGGGGCTAATGTGACAGACTACAAAAATGTACCACCTGGATTATTACCAGATGATGTGGATAAGCCAGATAATATGAACACTTAGCATAATAACTAGTATAGTAACTATTGCTGCAGAAATTGTATAAATAACTAAATAACTAAAGAAGAGAATAATGTAGATAGTGGCTGTCCACTAGACAGTAGCTGTCTGCCCAAACACACCATAAATAGCAATCTATAATTAGCCAGATAGCAACCAAGTAGCAACCACAATATATAAAATACCCCAGAGACAAGAGTGAATAAGCCTCAGTTCCGAAATTGAAACCAAAAAGCAAAAGATAAGTCTGCCTACAATACTTTGAAGGATATGCCTGCCAAAAGCCACTTGATCCTAAAGATTGAATTGTAACACTTAGGAGAAATGCCCACTCTAGAACCTCTTCTAGGAGATTGTAAGCAACTGGTACCTCATTTCCACTCTGGTCCACTTTTTAATACAAAGAAGTTTGTTAAGAGAAGTCCACCAGTTTAAGTCTGCCTCTCAAAGCCAGTCAATTGATGTAACTTTAAAGCCTGAAGTCTTGCTACCATATTTTGTCCACTGATCTACTATATACTACTGATCTGCCTTATTCAGTCTACTATTTTCAAGTAATCTGCCTCTTAAAGCCAGTCTTGATGCATCTTCACAGTGAATCCATTTGTGCAAACAAAGCAGTCCTGACATAACTTTGCTAGCTGAAGTCCACATCATTCTATATTTTGTCTGCTGATTCACCACATTTCACTGATCTGCATTATTCTGCATTTTTGTTCACCAATCTACTGCATTCTGCCAATCTGCATCATTCACCTATATCATCCAAGCCTACACTGCTCAATTCATCTCGATTAGCTGTATCGACCATTTAGCTGCATTGCCCACCAAACCATATTGCTCAAAGACTACACCTGAGAAGCCTACTGCATTTAGTTCATCTGCCAGAAAAGGAATCTGATTATCCATCATATACTTAAAAACCTATACTCTTAAAGGAAACTGATCATTGGTTCCCAGAGAGTCTGCTCTTTTAAGGAAATCCACCAAATTCAAGATGTCTAATTATAGACAGATCACCCAGATCACTGCATAACACAGAAATTGCCTACTGCACATCTACCAAGAATACTGCCAAATTAGGAAATCACACACAGAAAGTCTCCAGCTATTGAATATTATATTACTAGATACTAATACAGGAATCTATACATATTATCTGAATATTTTGTTGCTTTTTGACAAAGTAACTAGGGGCTCAAGCCAATCTACAACAGCCACCCAATCTTGTAATTTGCCTCTATTGAGCCAGACATATTACAGTAAGCTAAAATAGTCTATAACATCAATGATATCATATACTATAACTTATTGAAATTAGCTACTGATGTCACTACTTTACCAATATCATATACTAAAATAATCTATAATTTCAAGTAATATCATAGTTTAAAAATAGACTATGACATCAATGATATTATATACTAAAATAATCTACTTTATAAACAAATATAAGGATAGCAATTAGCTCTAGAAAAGATCAATCTGCAGCCAAATGAACTCAAAGATATATACAATCCCTTCAAAAACAAATACTAAAGACAAAATCAACAATACCTCTACTTTCTTAATATGTCTATAATGTTTTTTGGAAGTCAGTCTTTGACTACCAGTACCAGTACCACTGGAAATATCTTGAGCTAGATACTTATAACTCTAAGTAGTTTCTAGTAGCTACTGATAAGATTGTTGTAAGAATACAATAAATCCTCAAGCACTTCCAAATATTAAGAAATTACCAGACTGGTAGACTCTTAGTGAGAAGTGGCATAATCCAATCAGAGGTCTTGGATGAATACAATGTCTCTATATTTAGATAGTATATTTTAGTCTATATCTATCAACTTCTTCAAAAAATACCCTTTGCTATAAGTGGCATAAGAGAAGTTACTTCTGCAGAAATTGGTTCTCTTAATGACCAATTGATAAGCCAAATTAAGTTAGATCTCATAAATGATTTTAACCAACAAGAGCCTTATGATGATGATATATGGCCATATGAGAATAATGTCTTCAATAAACTGATTAGTCTATTCCAAGGACCTATTTCTCAAGTCCAGATACCTATAAATGTCTGGCCACAGAGTTTTCCTGTACTAGCCAATATAAGACCTAGTCTTACCTATATCTATATCATCTGAGACCATAAGGTCTGAGTTAGACTCAGAAGAGTCTTATATTATATCATCAGAATCCAAGATTCTTTTACAGAAGTCTACCATTACTTTATGATGTAATATATTATATCACAAGTCTTAGTCGAAATCCAGAATACTATATCATAAATAGTCATCATAAATAGCATCATTATGATATCAGAATTATATAGCAATGATGTAACTATTATATCATCTTTCTGCAACTCCATTGTTCAGAATACTTTAACCAATAGTATAGTATCTTAAATAGTTTATAAAAAATTATAAATACTCCAAGAACCTCCTTCAATAAAAGATAGTTCTTAACAATTATGAAAAAGAAAGATTGAAGTCCATAAGTTAATGGATCAATCTCAGAACTATATAAAATAAGGAATATATCTAAAAATAGATGTACAGACTTCTATAAATACTTGAACCCTGAAGAGTATAAATAATTCTCAGACCCAGACTTTATCCAGAAAAGGATAATTAAAGAACTCAGACTTTAAAAGAATTAAAGTCTGTGATTGGCCAAATTGATACAAGTTATCTAGAAAGAGACTAAGTCAATTAAAAAGTACAACAGACAGTACATAGGTATTAAGAAAGTCACTTCCTCAAGCTAAGAAACTCCTGACCAGGCCTCTTAGATTGATAATATCATTAGTATTCATTAATTCAAAGAGCTTCCTTATTACAGTAGTTTGATGCTTTTACTAATTGACAGTTTCTTGTCTTTTTTCTTAGGTCAGATTAGTGCAATAAAGACATATATAGCTTTCTTGAGAGCCTTCTTGAACTAGATTATAGAGAAAGTAGCAACCTGAGTTCTCATCTGAGTCTTGTCTGGCTTGATGATAATATTGGCTCTATCTTGAGTCAAGGTGACTTCATTCTTGGTTTAATCAATTTATGGGTTATGCTGTATAAGCCAGGATTTGTCTAGGATCAGATCATGGTCTCCTAGAGATACTACTTCAAAATCTAAATGTTTTCAGTACTTCTGAATCTTGAGGGAAAGTTTAGCAGCAATTGAGTCAATTGGTAGAGTGATGTTATCAGTAATGACAACTTCACCATTCTTATTAGCTGGCTTAGTGAGAATCTTGAGTTTATTAATGAGGTTCTTGTTGATGAAGTTTCTAACAGCTCTACTATCTATGAGAATATCTAGTTTTTGTCCTTTAACTAGATTCTTGAAGATTAGTATTGAGTTGGCTCAGTTCTTAGCTATATTAATAACTTAGTTAGTGCTGTCAAAGCCTTTCTAATCTTACTTAGTTGGAGACAACTTGATGACCTCCTTAATGATAGGCAGAGTGGCTTACTCTAGAATGAGCTATACAATCCTGTCACCTTCATTGATGGTATATTATTGGCTCTTGTGATTGACTAGTAGAACTTGCAATTCTTCTCAGAAGTCAGAATCAATGACTTCAGCACTAATATCCAGTGAGTACTTGACACTGAGACCAGATCTTAGTACAATTCTTGCATAATGTTCTTTGGGAATTTCGACTGCAAAGGCCAGTTGGAATGAGCCTTCTTTCATGAGCAGAGATAGTGACTTATTGTACATACTGAAGGTCTAAACCAATGACTCCTTCTGACTATAGTTGAGGAATCTGAGTCTTGGGGTTGACTTATATAAAATAGACTATAACTTCTTATTTGACTGATTGACCTTGAGTGTCTTTTGACAGAACTAGAATCCTCTTGGGTTCAGTAGTCTTCTTGGGACATTTGGTGGCAATGTGGTCAGACTGATGGCAAAAGAAGCAGACTCCAGCCTTCTTGAGGTACTTCTTTTCCTCAGATATAAGTTTGCTCTTCTTATTCTTATCAATGGTATTCAAGTCCATGAGGGCAGGTCCAATAGTTCTGACTTTGGTTTTCTCCCTTCTGTAGTTGTTGTTAAATGGGGGTCTCTTTTGCTTAAAGTTATAACTATAGATAATGACATTAAATATATTAGCAATTTTCATTATAGTGTCTAGGTCCTTGGGTTCTTCAAGTTCAACATAAACTCAGGTTTGTCCTTTCAGACCTTGGATGTACTTGTTGACCTTCTTATCTTCAGTAACATAAGATAGCTCTAGTAAGATAGACAGAAACTATATATTATATACTTATACAGCCTTGAGTTGTTTGATATTTGCTAGGCAGTCTTATGCAATCTTGGTATTATTGACTAATTTGAATTAATCATGAATAATATCTAAGAATTCAGTCCAGATCTTAATTTGGCTAAAGAATCTGATGTTCTAGATATAATTTTATCACCAGATTGCAGTATTTTCTCAAAGAAGTGTGGCAGAAATTGGACTAGTACTGCTTCATCCAAATTGGTCAGTTTACTATACTACTCTAATTGGAAAAGTCAAGTATTGATAGACAGTCCTTCTCTTTGGCCATCAAAGGTATCAGACTTCTAAGGCTTGATGGTGACTATTATCAGAGATATCATCATCAGTATAGATATAGACTAAGCAGAGGCCTTGCTGTTCTTTTTGTTCAAGTAGTCTTAAAGTTGGGAAATCTGAGCCAATGTAGTATATAAAAGACTTTTAATAGACCCAGTTGACTGGCTGGGGATTGACTATTCATCCTCTTCTTCTTACTGATTATAGGTGATATTCTGTGAGATATAGGTATTATAAGAATTGTTGTCCCAGCCACTAGCATTTTTAGCCATAGTATTATAACTAGTACTTAAGGGGTTTCTTATTTAGACAAGGTGTAACTTAACTACTACTATTAAGTATAATGGTTCTACACCCCTTTCTCCACTATCATATCAGTCACAAGATCTGGCAAGCAATCAGCTGAGTCCCTTTTCCCCAACTTACAACTTCTTTACCTTAGTATAGTTTGCTATATCTGTTGCAGGACAGTAAGAGAAAGACAATAGTGATAAGTTACCCCTCTATTGGTATTGGATCAATGTTTTCTTCACTTTTTCATAGTTCTGGTACCTCTGGCTGTGTCTGGGGTATACCTGTCTTAGCATTGTGCTTTTTCTCTCTTTGTTATTATCAACAAGATATCATTTTAGTATATTATAAGCTATATAGAGAGTTGGCTGACTGTGGATGTCAAGTGCCAGTGTAGGTTACTCGCAGGTTATCAGTACCTATGGTGGGGCCCTCTGAGTCTTGGCAAGCTTTCTGGTAAGCACAGTTCTGATATAGGTGACTGCTTTCTAGGTAGAGTTGGGTGGAAGGGGAGATAGCTGTCACAGATAGACAAAAGGGTAATAACAGTGAACCAGTTAGATGCCAGACTGGTGACAGCTATCAGAGTATAGTAAATGCTGATTCAGTGGGGTCTTTTGATTAATTAGTAGAAAATAGAGCCATGTCCAACTAGAACTAAGAACTGATATAGTGATATAATCAAGGCTCACAGACTTAAGAAGTGGGGCCTTCCTTATCCAGGCTATACCCAACTGGAACTGAGAGCTGATGCAGTAACATAATCAAGGCCTACAGGCTTGGGGAGAGTGTCTATTATAGTGGTACCCTATATAAGTTCTTTGTAAGTAAGGGTTCTATATATTAGTCCTTATCATCTATTGGCTGGTTAGGAGTTTTTCTTTACCTTGGACTTTTACTTAGAGTTTGGGAGACTAGTTTTTATTTAGTCTTGGCATAACTAGATCCAGTATTATTATTTTGGAGAGTTCCATAGTCTGGCCTATATATCATTAGGATGGAGATACATAATACTACTCTTATATAGCTAGGATAGTGAGATCACTGGATAATAGGATAGTCTAGGACAATGGGAGTTAGCATTCAGAGAGGAAGGTGGGGGAGGATTTTGGCCTATATAGTCTAGGTTCTCTTCTAATAAAAATCCATAGGAACTTGATCTTATTAAA